>JAOTRH010156450.1:0-13040 GCA_034768845.1 Heliamphora exappendiculata | reverse complement strand
AAAAAAAAACTTTTGTGATACTGCTTGGCATCCCCAAAAAAGCAATGAACTTTTTTTCACTTCTTTTTTCCAGGTAAGAAGTCTATTCATGTCCCAAACAATCTAATTTCTTTTGAATAAAATGACTTTAATACCCTTGGTACAAAAAGTTAACTTTGTTCTCAAAAAACAAAAGAAAGGCCGTGTTATTATTCCAAGTACTACAACTTAAAAAGTAAGGACATATTACACGTTTCAACAAAAAAATAAAAAAGTAAAAAAGTTAAACCTCTTGAAAGTTTGTCATTTTAGACATCCCAAACAGGATATTAGTGCAGTTTCTTGGGAGCAAATAGGGGCTTGAAACTAACCATTAGAGGGATAAGTAGAAATTGATGAGCTAATCTTCCATGGGATGTCATGTTTGTTTATAGTCAATGTCATATACAAAGTAATCTGTAGACTCTCTTCTAACCTGTAGAAGGATAACATTGTTAATATACAAGGAAGTCATTCCCGGAAAATCTCAAGAAAAAAAAAAACTTATATTTGTCTGACATCTGAACCTCGAATCAAATATATCCATGCCCCTCACTTTTTCTTTTTTTGTATCATGCACTTCAGCTATTTTTGTCCAGTCAAGAGAAGTTCCATGCCGAGACGGACAAGAATTACTGGAAGGCAATCACGGAGCTCATCCCTAATGAAGTGGCTGCCATAGAAAAGAAGAGAGGGAAGAAAGAACAGGAGAAACCATCCATTGTTGTGATACAAGGACCAAAACCCGGGAAACCAACTGACAGATCGAGGATGCAGCACATACTCTTAAAGCTCAAGCACGATACACCTCCACACCTGAAGCCTTCTCCGCCACCAGCACTAGCACCCACCAAGGATGCCAAAACTGGTGGTGCCGCTTCCCATGCTCCTCCTGCTGCTCCACAGTCTGCACCTATGGCCACCCCTGTTGAGGCTATAGCGGTTGCTTGATAGTTTCATTGCAGTTTTCTCTTCTATTTTGCTCTTTCATCAATCTATTTTCTTTAGTTATTCAATAGAGCAATTATGATTCGGTAGTTGATCTGGGGCAAGTGTTTGTATCTATTATGACAGCCATGAGGGGCTGAACACATCTTTTTAATCTTTTAGGTTTTTTTTTTTAATCTTCGGTTTGGATTGATGCAAAACGACTATTTGTGCAACCTAGCTGTTGTATTCATAACTTAATTTGAAGTGCTTAGAAGGGGATGTCTCATGTTTTAGATAGAACATAGTTTCTGTATTTTTGCGTAAAAACATGGTTTTTCCCAAGTATTTACTCCAATTTGTCACAATTTTGCATCCGATTTGTGTCCTTAGGACTCTATGCTCACTGAGTCGGTTTTGTCAGTTGTTATATTATGGCATTTTCAGTTTATTGCCTGGTAGCTGGAATCGTCATCACCTCAGATTTGGCTGTGTGCAAAGCTTTCTAGGAACATATGTTCAACATTGGAGAGGATGCTAGTTTAACATGTTCTTTACCTAGCATTAAAGCCAATATTAGGTTATACCGAAATCTAGTGCTTCTGCTTGGGCAAATGGGCTTTGGCTGCTGTTTTGATTGATTGAATTGTATTACTCTGTTGACTGGATAGTAGCAATGCAAAAGACACATTACCCAAAAATTTATCCCAAATTCAAAATGAATTGTTCACATTTAATTGTATTATGTGGGTCAGAATTTGAATTATTAATTTTAAACTGAGTAATTTTTATGCATATGTATTATTACCGTGATTCAAAAAGCTTAAAGGGGCGAGTAACGAGTAAGTGGTTCAACCATGTCCTTAAAATTAGATGTTTTAATTTTTTTTTTGTCTCAATGCATTAAAAATTATTAAATATATTTCAAAATTTTTATGCCTCAAAATTTTCCTTTAATTCAAAACCTTCATACATGGCTATTTCTTTGATTGGCTCTCTCCTAAAATGTCTGTCATGTTCTAAGTAAATTTAAATTATTAATTTTAACTTTTGAATAACTTCTCTAGATATGGAATATTATTGATGTTTAACATTACTGAAATTAGTAATTTATAAATTATAATTTATAAATAAAATTATGAGTGCTTAATAAAAATTATTATTTATAATTAAAATAAAATAAATAAATATATATATATATATATATATATAAATTGTAGCAAAAATTATAAATACTTAAAAAAATTTATAATTTATAAATAAAATTAATAACAAAAAATTAAAAATTATCTGCAATAACTACGTCAAACACTACCTTTACTGTATATAATTCAAATTCAGAAAGCTTGAAAGCGCCAGCAGGTGGTCTAGTTATGTAGTGAAAATTACATATTTCTTTATTTACCGTTAAATGTCTCAAAATTCGTGCCTCAAAATTTTTATATAATTCAAAACCTTCGTCCATGGCTATTTCTTTGATTGTAAAATTTAAAGCCTAGTTTTGATATAGAAATGTAAAATTTAGATTCTTTTTAACTTCTATAAACTTTATGAATGTTTTTTAACCTTTTCAGTACCGCTAACTGAAAAAACAAAAAAAACTGAAAAATAAGAAATTTTGACCTAAAGATAAAATTTTTTTATTAAAAATGAAAATAAAAATTCTTTTTGTTTATTTTCCTCTTTTCTAAACCTTTATTTTCATTTGTTAAAACTGTTTACGTTTCTTATTCATCTTGATAGAAGGAATCGAAAAAGTAAAAATGTTTAAACAAAAAAAAAACACTCACTTCAAACATAAGCTTTTAACTTCCCAAACCAGATTTCAGTTCATACGCAAGTTCATAATACCTCACCTTGCAGACTCCATCCCAGAAGATCGGATCATCGTTCAGGTTTCTAACAGTACAACAGCATCGAATAGTATGAACTATGAACTTCGGTAATCAATCTAAACTTTACGGGAATTCATATATAAGCCCCAAGTCACCCGTCAATTTATCTCCTGAAAGCAATTCTCTTTCTACCATAGTGCTGAAATAACAAAAGTAGTTACGGCGGAACTTGTTTCCGTGAGACATTCGAATTCCACAAAGTTCGAATTCACCTTTTCTATGGGCCTGAACCATCACCTACCCCGTATACTGGCAGGGGATCGAGTGGCTTTATCACTGTTAATATCATCTTCTACCTCACTTCCGTCTATACACAGACCATTGTTGTTGACACTCACTTCAGAACTAGCATTACTGCTTGTCGCGAGAGGGGAGTCTAAAACACTAACTGTCCTGTTGCGTGTAGGTCCCAATCTCACACTATACATGGAGGATGCCGGTATATTTGTCATCAATGGTCGTAAATTACCTGGAATGCTCCGCCTTATATCCTGCAAAAAGAGAATACACACTCGGTGAACAGCCATTGAATGAAAAAAAACAAAAAAACAAAAAAACAAAAAAACAAAAAAACCAAAGAATCTGTAAGACTCAACGAATTTCCTGTTGCCATATCACCTGATGTCGGGAAATAGTAAAAAATGGCTATAAATATTCTGGAGGATGAATAAAAGATAAATTCTGATTTCAAGGTTTTAAGGGTATTTTTGTATTTCTACAAACATGTAAACCTAGCTATATACATTGCAGTGTAGGGAAATTCCTCCGCAACTTTTGATTTTTTATCATAGTAGAACAACATTGGCGGTCGTGGATAGTCTTAGTTGGGTGAATCAGGTAAATATTGCATATTTGTTTTCTTTTCTACATCCATGTCTCATAAATCTAACATAGGATTCGTCACAAATCTAACAATATTGACTAGCCAAATATGGAGAAAGAACCATGTCATGCCACATCAACATGGAAAAGGAAATTTGGTCGTCTACTCAGGACGGACATTATAGCATGATGTGCAGACAATGGGACCCTAGTATTCAAAAAATGTAGTTTATAAAAGCACTTGAAAATGAAGAAATGTACATACCATATGCCTTATAGCCATATCCAGAGATTTCTTCGAGAGTGTTCTTCCAAAGCCTGAGCTGTCAGGGGATGAAGACTTCCCAGATAAGTTACCATGAGGAGAATGCTTGTCATCTTGTTTTGGTGGCATCAGTTTCCGCATATTTATCACTCTTTCAACCATTTTGGTTCCAATCAAAACCGGGCTCACATTGTCGTTAGCTTTAGCATATGCACGACTGACTGCAGGAACAGAGCTTCCACTGCAATGAATGATACCGTTGGAGGCTCGTCCTCTCGACGGAGAGCACGATTGCCGTCTGACCCTTCCATAAGAGGCAGGCTCAACAGAAGAAGAGCGAGCACTTGGTGCTCCGGGCCTCCCCCTAGTTGCTGAAAGTGGCCTGTCGGGAAGAGATGTCCTTAAATTTGGTGGTGCATCAAGGGAGAAACCAGGCATCTCTGAAGGCTTCCATGATCTGGATTTCACAGTGGGAGAACTAGCACGTGGTGGCACTGGATTTCTTGCTGTTGTGGGACCTGGCTTGGTTACTGTGGCAGAAGGAGACCTAACTGAAGGAGTTGACACATTTGTTACAGTTGACAGTGTGGCTGGTCTACGAGTCGGTGTTGGTGCCCTTGACGTGGTCTTAGAAGCAGGTAAGGTGGGTCTGCTGGTTGGTGTCAAGGATCTAGCAGTAGTCCTTGACAAAGGCGTAGATGATCTTGCTGGTACCGCGGGCTTAGTTGAAGGCAACGTAAACCGAGAAGTAGGTGTAGAAGACCTTGAAGGTTTAGACACAGTGGTGGAGGTCGGTTTAGATGCTGTGGTCGGGGTAGGTTTAGATGCTGAGGTCAATGTGGGGCGTCCAGTTGGTGTTGAAGGTCTTGATCCTGGACCCCCTGACGACGAGGGCCTGCGACCTCCGGTACTTGAAGTATTCAACCCGAGGGATGAAGCTGACTGTCTAGATCCTAAGTTGCTCTTCGCAGCAGGCTCTGGCTGGTGGCTTGCAAGCTGTAGTTGCATTAACAAATGACACAACATCATGAGATGAGTTCAGGCATATTCAGAGACCTATATACATGGGCTCAGTATGCATGTTGGTGCACGTATGTCTCTAAGTGTCGGGTTCATCTATTCTCATATCAAGAATAGTGATATTTCAAAAATATTAATATTCTTTAATATATAATTTTTTATTTTACATGATAAATGGTATTTACAAAATTTTCTTGAGCATTTCATACATAATATCAAAGTTTATACATAGTTTTATAATAAACTCGAATACTAAATATGCTTTCTTGGTGAATATCGAAGTAAAAATGTCAGACACATATTTCTCGAGTGTCCAATACAGGTAGTTTATAAATTTAGAGGTGGCCTTCTAACATAGATACAGTATATTTGAAGCAAGTTAATAAATTGGAAGCAACTTTCAATCATTTCAAGCAACTATGATTTTAGAGGAGCACTACCATTTGTGGATCAAGAACTTTTGCTTAAAGAGTTCCCATACTTCTAAAACTTCTCAAAGGTTTCTCAAAGTCAGATGTTCTTCTCAAGAACTATATGCCACCCCAGTCGTCATTTATTTTAATAATTAGAGAAGAATTTCCCTTCTCCTTGAAGCAATAAGTTCAATTGTCCCCCTAAAACTTGAATAAGCAATAAGTTTTCTTTGTCTTATTGTCAGTACTTCTATGCCCAACCAGTATTTCACAATTCAAGCATTCCAGAAAAACTTGGCAAACATGCAAGAGGGATTTAGCAATAATTTGATGGCATCCAAAACTCTGAATTTGGATAGATCTATGTTTGAAAGTCTGCAATCCTGTCCAGACTTCTACCGATATAGATATATATTAATATGGTCCATGGATATGGAATGCGCTAGATAGGATACAAATGTCGACTTGCATGTACAGCCTTCCCAATTCGGGAGAAGGATTTTGCTGAGATTTTCTCTGGGACACTGGCTGTAAACCAGATGATCCTTTTCTACTCCTCGTACCAACTTATCATCAAACTAATCTATTACAGTAACTGGTCTGTTACAGTTTTCCCCCACTTTTGGCCTTGGGCGGGGGGATCGATGTTTGCACAAAAATTATGATTCTATTTTATGACTTATTCTGCTCATTCTATGATTGTTTTACCAGATTTTATAAGTTTACATTCCATTCGAATCATAAGTCTACCAACTACGGATTGTATACTAATATCATCCAAGAACTTCAGCCACTGCATAGCATAAAAGTTTGGATTCCGATATTACAATAATTTCCTGAGATTCTAAATTCACAAGTCTACTTTCTATATAAGCGAAATAACAAACTACAAAGTCTACCATCTATCGAATCTTCTAATACGCCATCCAAAAATTTCAATACAAAGAATGCTACATGGCACAAAAGTTTAAATTACCAATCCTACTCAAGATTTTAGTGCAGTAGGACAAGCTTGGGAGTTCCATAACAAACCGCAAGTCTACCCCAACTACAGAATCCTGTAGTAATACCATCCAATAACTTCAAAAGAAAGAATGCTACATGGCACAAAAGTTCAAATTATCGTCTTACTCTAGATTTTAGTGCAGTAGGACGAGCTTTAGGAGTTCCAATCTGACCCATAACAGTTTTCTGTGCTTCCATTTCCAATGAAGGAAAAAGAGGAGTGCCGGGAGGAGTTAGAAGCCTGAAAAAATAAAAAATCAAGTCAGTTACCAGCCAAAGACAATGGTATTTGCCTTTCTTACATAAATATACAACTTCTTGCACCAGCCACAGACAATGGTCTTTGCCTTTCTTACATAAATATGCAATAACTTAAACCTGATTCACAAGAGAAATCAGGAAATCTAAATCGATCAGCTACCCGCACATAATGGGCAATTAAACAGGTTTGGGAAAATTCAAATTCAATGTCAACTAATACATAAGAAAAATAGAGAAAAGGTTAGTGGCGTGCATTTTCACCAAGATTCCATATCCCCAATGCCAGGTGTGAATGCCACAGGGTGAGGTGAACAGACAGCTGAAAAATTGTTTCTGTTGATACAGATATTATGGCAGCCAGTAGGAGAGTTATCTGCAGATCATCCATGCACTAGCCATGGTCCAATTTAGGCAACCTCTTGTATAGGTCCTTTTGTCCTGCACTTACTTTGGGTTAGTCTTGATTATGTTCCCGTAGATGCTTCTGTACCAGAATCTTTGGGCATTTTCCATTTGCCCCTCCCTCAACAAGGAGCACGGAAGAAATGCGAGGGAACCTCTCTCTCTCTCTCTCTCTCTCTCTCTCTCTCTCATGATCAAGAAAAAGGTGAAATGAAAAGCATATCCGGAGCCGAAAAAAGAAGAAATCTAGAGAAATTTAAGAAACATGCAGGACTGTAAAACTACAGACCTTTCAAGTTTCAACACGTGAAGAACCAATGTGAATGGACTTATGCCTCTTAATTTAAGAAAATCAAAAGAACTCCACAATGCACTCATGATCCATAATCTACCGTGGAGTAGCCAAAGTAGAGTCCTTTGTATTTATCAGCCCTTCTTGTTTTGAAAAAAATGGCTTACTTGCAGAGCAATGATAGCAAAATCATTATAAAAAATCTACTTGTTAAACTACACCCCTTTAATCAAGTTCTATTCTAAGTTTGGACAGAAATGGGCATAAAGCACAAATGCGAGATGTCATTCTCTCATACTCCATCCCACATCGGTGGGAGATAAAAATTAAGTATGATTTATAAAAAAACTTGTGAGCTACTACTAATAACTTGAACTTAAACATTTTGGGACACGGTTCATATTCAAGTTATTAGGCCAATAATTCACTTGGGTCGTTTAACATTCTACATAATATAGGAGTTTGCAGTTTATAAGAGTGATGAATACTTTAAGCTTATATCTGTCCTATAAGCAATACTTCTAAAACTAACAACAATATACCCGCCATCACAGTGGGAAGTAGATAAAATGCAAACTTACAAAGCAAGTCAATAATTCAAAAAAAAAAAAATTTAAAAACTCAAAGAGTTTTCACCACATTACCAGTCATAGTCATTTTTATCATTGTCAGAATTCAGGAAATCATCAGTGCCATTCCTCCTTGCCGGTGTAGATGATGGAACATTGAACATGGGAGAAGAGCTCGGTTTTAATCCTGCTAATGAGAAAAGTATAATGATAAACACAGTCATAATTGCCAAAGCACAATCAACTGACGAACACAACTCTAATAAAGCAACTAAAAACAGAAAATGAAGAACAGATTTATCAAATCAAAACTTCAAAAAAGTCAAAAAAAATTGACAAAAGCGAGATCAAACATGTCCATACCGAGCGGAGCATCGAAATCTTCCGAGTTCTGAAGGAGAAGATTGTTCCGTTCCTTCTCGCGCTTCCGCATCTCAAGAAACAACGCCAGCTCATCTTCCTTCTCCTTCATCCCCGACGTCCTCAGACTCCCAACCTGCTGCCTCTGCTTGACCGACGCCTGCATCTGCGACTCATGTGCCCTAAAACTTCGATTCATCACCAAATCTGAACTCCACGAGCAAGAAAACGAGCAAAAACACAATAATGCATCCAAACTAAACCCCTAATTCATCATCCACTACTCCCAAAACAACATTCGACACACGAAGTGCAAGATCATCACTCTCCAAAATCAAAATCAAGAGCTCCAGATCCGAAATCAAGCTCAAATGCACGCATCACGATCAGCACTCACGGTCAAATCGTTCTCTACGCATTATCCAACCAGCATAATAAAGATCAATCCAAAAACACACAGAGATAAGTATATACAATAAACACAAATATATACACCGATAGAGAGAGAAAATCGAAGTTTTCAGCTTGGAGAAACAGGCAATTGTGACGAGGAAGAGAGAGGCCTAGAGAGAGAATACGAATATTTTCTCATTTTGAATAATGATATTCGAGAGTAATTATCCGGTGCACCTGGAGTACTTTGTATCAAATTTATACGTTACATTCACCTAATATAGTGATGATAAATTTTATAAACTATGATACTATAATTTTATTGAGTGATTATAAAATAAAAAATAATATTATGTGAGTTACGATTATTTATTTATCATAATGTACCACATAATATCGCATGTATAATACAAGATTCACATATAAAGTTGAAAAATTATAATTTTTTTTAACTTAAATTATTTTTTATGTGATAATATTTTTATATTTTTTATTTATATAAAATAGTACATTAATAATTAGTTTTTATAAATTAAGAAAAAACGATAAAAGCTTAAAATTTTTTTATAAAACTTTAATTAAGTGTAAAATTCATTCAATTTTTTTTCTTCTCTCACTTTTTTCACCCATTAGATTAAAAAGATGTCAATCATTAAAATTGTCACATAAAATAACTATCACATCAAACTCTCATCCCTTAAAAAATTATAATTTTTCCTGTAATAATATTTTTATATTTTTTATTTGTGTAAAATAGTAAACTAATAATTAGTTTTAAAATATTAAAAAAAAACAAAAAAAACTTAAAATTTCTTTATAAAATTTTAATTATATGTGAGGTCGATTCATTTTTCTCTCTCCTCTTACTTTCCTCACTCTTTTTAACTCATTAGATTAAAAAAATCTCAATCATAAAATTATCACCCCATCACATTAAACTCTCATTCCTTGTAATATAAATTTCAAAAGTACCTAATAATAAAGACTAATCACTTAACAAAGTTGTGTACCATATTTTTTGTTGCCACAGTAAGTGTGAGTATCACGTTAATTTGCACATAAATTTTTAGAAGCACAGAATAATTACTTGTGATTTGTATTGTATATTAGGAATTTAAGAATATACTCTTGTTTTACTTGTTTAAATTTGTTTACTTATTGCTCTAAGTTTATAGATGATTGCTCTAAGTTTATAAATTAAATTGATTGAATAGATATAGAGTTCGTTTGGGCTAATTTTAAAGTTGTTTTTTTTAAAAAAAATTAGTTTTTAAGCAGCACTGTTTAGTTTTAAAAAAAAACTAATCCAATAAAAAGCCAATACATATCTCAGCCTATATTTGGACTAACTTTTTTTAGTAATTTTTAGACTTTTTGATTTTTTAATTTTTTTATAAAAAAGTAGATATCAAATCATATAAAAAAGTGAAAAAAGTGAAAAAAAAGATTTAATAAGCCAAATCGTTTAATTTTTTTTTGACTTTTAAGTCAAAAAATTACAAAAATAAGTTAGTCCAAACACAGGCTCAAACACTTCAATTTTTTTTCAAACAAAATAATTATAATACACTTACATAAAAAGTCAACCCTACTCACAAAAAAAAAACTGTGTCAATATCTCAAATACTATAACTTAAAAACTAAAAATAAGGACATTTTAGACATTTTAATAAAAAATAAAAAAATAAAAAAACTAAAAAACTACTGTAAAAAATTATCCAAAACATTCTTACTTTTTTTTTATTCTTCTCCTTTTTGAAAAAAAATTAAATCTTTTAAAATCCAAACTTAAAAACTATCCCAAACATGCATTGTCTTAAGAAAAAAGAAACAATAAGCGAATAATATATTTACTTTTTAAAGACAATTGTGATTTATTTATGTATTTAACGATATCTAATTAATTTAATTTTTTATATAAACGATTTATTGACTGATAACACTAAAATAAATTGTTTGAATTATTAATCCCCATTTGGTATAGTTTATGTTGGGAGTGTTTGGCAATATTTTTAGTTTCTATTTTCAGCTTTCTATTATTACTTTTAGTTATAAGTTATATTATATTTCAAGCACTCATAATTTTTACTACAAATTATAATTATTTTTTTTTTATTTCATAAGACTTCATTCGTTCATTTCTTTCGATCACTTTCTCTGCCATCGTCTCCAAGTACTATATTTTACGATTATTTTCGATCATCAATTTTAACCCTCGCATATAATCACCATTTTTTACCACCACATATAACCACCAACCATCATATCTGACCACCACTTTTTATCATTACCACTATCTTTACCTCTAATCACTATTTTTTAATTATTTATATGCCAAATATGTTTTAATTTTATTTTTTATTATAAAAATAAATTAATTTTTTTATTTATTATAAATAACAAAATAAAAATTATAAATCTTCCCAAACGGGCCTAAAATAATTCGGAATAGGCTCCACTCACCCCAAAATGCATGGACCAATTCCAATAGTTATTAAGAGATCAAGGCAAGTCCTTGTAAAGTATTAAGAGATCGTCGTGGCCCAACCCTAACTATACAATATATTTGAAAAATAAAAAAATAATTAATATATAAGTTCTGTTTGAAATAAATTTTGAAAAATTCATTAATTTTTGTTATTTTAGATTTTTTCATCTTTTGGTTTATTTTGAAATTTAAAATGGGACCATATTAAGCAAATTATTTTTTATATTTTTTTACTTATTTTTAAAAATAAATCAAAATTATTTTACTCAAAATATTTTTAATAAATAAATCAAGAAGGGGTATTATTGTTTTTAAGAATATTGCGAAAGTTTAAAAAGAATATACGAAGTATTAGTATTTTGATTAAATTTTTTGATTTTTTTTATCATTTTACCAAACAAGCTGCGTGGTAGTGTTTGACAAAATTACTGCTAGTAGTTTATAGATTATAATTTGTAGCAAAAATTGTGAGTGTTTAGTAAAAATTATAACTTGAAACTGAAATAAAAAAAAGTAGTTATAAGTTATAGCAGAAGTTGTAAATATTTTAAAAAATTTATAATTTATAATTAAAATTGATAACTAAAATTTAAAAATTACTAGCAGTAGCGTTCTCAAATACCCCCAATATTACTTTTTATATTTTTAGTAAAAATGTAAAAAAAAATATTTTCTTAGCAATCAGACCCTTAGAATCACCGCCTTTTTGTTTTGTGCATTTTGAATTTCAGGTTGCGCTTTTTGGCATGGTGGTCCCAGGATTTATGAATATTCCCAACGGTTGCCCAGCTTTTCCAATTTCAAATAGAGTTATGTTTGGGAATTGCCCTGGGGGCATGGATTTTTTTTTTTTTTTTTTGAACAGGAGTGGGTATAATAGGTTTTAAGCTCCATTGGATATAGAAGTAGAGAAATCAGCTTATTTTTGTTTTCTTAGCTTATTTTATCTTTTAATTATATATATTTTTAATTTGTCTTGATAAAAGGGATCAAAAAGTAGGGTATCGAAAAAGTAAAAATAAAAATTATATAAATAATGAAAAACGTTATTAAATACAAAAATAAGAAAAAAAAATTATAGTAAAACAATTCAAACTTTTTTTTTTCTCTTAGTTAAATTTTTTTAATACTTTTTGATAAGAGTAATCAAAAAACTAAAAGATTATAAAAAAATAAATAATAAATGACACTTAAAAAGTATTTTTAGAAGAATACAATAGGTCTTTTCAATAGTGTTTGGTATTGCTGAAAGTAATAATTTTTCAATTATAGTTTGTAACAGAAATTATAAATATTTGATAAAAATTATAACTAGTAATTGAAATAAAAAAAATAATTATAATTTATAATAAAAATTGTAAATATTTGTAAAAAATAATAATTTATAATTAAAATTAATAATATAAAACTATAAATTACAAGAAATAATTTTGCCAAATACCTTCGCCATTACATCCTAAAGGAATGTATCACATCTCAAGCAAAATAAGAAATAAAAGATTATCAGTTATAAACGTGTCATCAAAATTGTGTGAATCGAGAAATTATTGTATAGATAAAGAAAATCACGTTAAGTATGTTGATATGGTGTGTCCATTCAATGCATATACAACACATATTCATTTAATATAGGACCATGCTTATATGTTATAATTATCTTCCTTTAATGCATGACCAATTTTTTAAAATTATGTATATAAAATACGAATGTATTGGATGAACACACAACATCAATATGCTGATGTGTTTATTAGATCTAGGCAACTCAAGAGGGGGATGAATTGAGTCTTTTTAAAAAAAATAAAAAGCAATTTAATTTTTTTTTAAAAAAACCTTTTAATATAGCAATAAAGCAAGATATGCAATTATATAAGCAATGCAAATATTAAAAGATGAGGGATAGAGAAAAA
>JAOTRH010156419.1:0-13041 GCA_034768845.1 Heliamphora exappendiculata | reverse complement strand
CCCACGCGCGTGTGCACGTCTTTCAACTTCAATTTTTTTTTTAAGTGTTGAGAGTAAGAGTAAGAAAAAGAAGAAAGAATAAGAAGGAAGGAGAATTAGAGTCCAAGTATCAAAGCTAGGTCCATAGCCCTTCAACCTTAGAAAATCAAACTTTTAAGGTAAAAAAAATACTCTTAAAACCCTTCTTAGAATACTCATCTCTCACCCCTCTTCCACCATCCATAAAGATTAAGAATCAAAATTAAGAAACAAGTTAGCTAAAATAAGCGAGAAGGTAAGATTATGGGTTGTTTTGGTTTGACTTTATGATTTGGGCTATGCATGTGTTTTATTCTTATGGATTCATGCTTGTTTTATGTTTCTAAGATTCTATAGTTCATAAAAATTTAATTAAAAAATGTTCCATGTCAAGAAAATAGAAGACTTGAGCTATGCATGAAGTTAGAACATGGATTGATGTGCTTAGGTTTGATTTTCTTTGTTTTGCTACTTGTTGCACCTTATTTCGAGAAATCATAAATAAAAAATCTCCAGAAGTTAAATATTATGTCCAGAGTTAGATATTTACGTTATCTTTCATACAAAATTGGTTTGAACTCATTTTCTTGTGTAAGTCTCGATATATAAATTTTGTATCAAAATGTGTCTAAATCTGGACCAACCTCTGTTGCAGAGGCAAAAACTTTCTTGACTTATGATCTATACTTTGTCCCTTCACAAAAAATGTTCTAAACATGATTTTCTATCTATCTACCAAAAATGTGTCATTTTTGTTGAGTTTTGATAGGTTGAAAACCCTATGCAAATTGCTGATCTTAATTAGTATTTTTGAACTAAATCTATCTAACCTTTTTTTGAAGGCTAAAATTCATATTTTTAGTGTTCAAATTAAAATGTTTCTTAAAAAATGTTATAGATATCAAAATCTAGCAACTATCTAAAAATCTCTGAAAAATAAGTTGATTTGACCCTCAAAACAATTTTTACAAACTCTGTTTTCAAATCTAAAGATTTTAAATTTAGACTTTTTAAGGCTATTTTGACAAATTTTCTTGGGAAGGAAAAATCTCAAATTCTTCCTTAAGAATTGACTTAGAATTTTTCATAAAACCTTTAGCAAATTTCTTAAACTAAAAGATATCCAAAAATTAGAACATTTGATGTTCATTTAGTGCTCTAAACCTAATTTCACATAATTAGAATTTTTGGGTTTTAACCAGGGCTACTCTTAGTTTCTATTTTGTAAAGCCTAAATCACCCAAAATTTGTAGAAATTTGATTAGGTGTTTTTCTTGAAAGTTATATCAAAATATTTAATCCTTCTTCCATAAAAAAATAACCCATTTTATGATGATTAGATACCCCAAATATAATTTACAAATTTTGTCAAACATGTTGAACTTATAACTTAAAATTTAAGGAAACTCTTTTCCAAGTGTTCTAATATGCATGATGTTTTAAAGTAAAAGCATGACATGATTTGTGAAAAGAGAAACTTTATGCTTCCATGATTTGGTATGCTAGGTGTTAGGCTTATTAATTTTCATGATTTAACATGGATATAGCATCACATGCATTAGCACGTCCATGTTTAGGATGTGGCATGCTTACATCATCATCGAATTGGGACATACTGGAATTACTTAAATTTTAATGACGGATGAAATAAACCATAGGGTAATGTTCTTTCCGGGCATTGTCCCGTGGTTTCAAATGGTTTGATATGATTTTAGGTTGTATGTCATGATTGGTATGGAGTGATTTCTAAGGTGATGCCTCATGATGAAGGATGGTTCGGATGAAAAAATAATCAGTGTTAGAGAATGCATCAATCCTATACAAGACCTTGGCTTAAGAGTCGAAAGCTCGAGTGTTGAATTGTCCATGCTCTTACTGTCAGGATGATCTTATTAGATACTTAGTTCGACTATGTAGTCATCCCACGACTGAAGGAGTGCCTTCTATTGGTCTGCAAACTTGGTCTGTGATGGTTGATCGGGGATAAGATGGTTACCCACAGTTAGGTTAACCTAGAATGACTTAATAATTAATTAACCCTAATAATTAATTGAAAGGCATCATCATCATTTTTATCACGTCTATTGAATTGTCATTATATCTATGCCTTAATTTCTCGCCATTATATATTGATGTTATAGGATAACATGTTAAATTGATTGTTTGATTAGATGATACTTAAGTCATTCTTGCTAGGTTTTCTGGAGTTTTTCTTTATGGGCTTTGACTCATGGCATTTCATGCTAAGTTTTGAAGAAACAGATAATGATGCTAACGTTCAGGATGATTTGGATGGGGAGCCATGGCTTGTTGGAGGTAATACTACTAAGATCATTATTTTTGTAAATAATTTTTGGTAAAAATTTAATTGGACGGGTAAATGCCGAAACAGGCTCTAGATAAAAATTTTTGACGAATAACGATCAAAATAAACCCGTGCCACTAAAGTTAATTTAGAAGAATACCTTTTTGTCGATTTATTCTTCAACTACGATTTGATTCCGAGTTGAAGCTCATGTCAGATCTTTTACCGTATTCTCATATGCGATCCTCGAACGTAGTGTGGGCTATGGTCTATCGAGAGCTCGTACCGGCAGAACCCATATATCTTTCGTCTTGAAAGACAAAAAATATGATATACGATATATTAGATATCAAATTGTTCAGTCTACTCGCATATATATAGGGCTACAGTAGGGACCTGGGAGGTAGTTATGAGTAAGACTTCTAATGAAACATAGATACCTACTAACGGTTTCTATAATTATGGAAAGACGTAGTAATTTTTGCAATTTTCATAAACAGTGAATTACAATTCACACCACTAAAAAACTATAATTGTACTCTGATCCATAATCTCAAGACCTTCTTGCATTGAGTCCTGTTATTAAATGCTTACTATTTCTCTCCACATTAAGATTCTCGATACCCGCCAATTAAATTTAATTACTGACAATTTAATTAATCGGCATTTTGATATTTTTAAGCCCTTTCGCTTAACTTATTTGATCGCCGGATAAACAAATTCACCTGCGGGGTTTGGCCAGGTCAAAACTTATAAGCATCCTTAAGGGGGTATCATCAATCCCGATCTTCGGGACGTGGATTCCGTCAATAATTAATATTTACCATATAAATAATACCGCTATACAACTCACCGAGAATATAAATGCATATATGATCGCACCCTCTAATGAATCAAAATAACTAATATTAAATATATGCAAATAAATAATTATTTCAAGATTAAGAGGTAAAACACTATTCATAATAACCTTGGGGTGTGAATTTATTTATATAGTTAGTATAAAATTAATTACCCCAAATGTCCCGTTCAATACACACAAAGTATACTGGCACAGAGAGTCGAATTAATAGACGACGCTATTATCTATTCCCCGTAACCAAGATAAGTCTACTAAAACTCTGTACCACAGTCGTACCAATGGTATGTCCATTTTCATCTAAATTGTGAACATAAAACTTATATTTTATAAAAACATAAAATCTGATCTTCTGTGTAGAAGTCGTACTTTATACAGCAGATTAAATACTATACAGAATATCGAACATCCATGCATATCAAAGAAATGATATACATACATTGCTCATAAAGATTCTCATAAAATAAAAGATTAATTTTATAAAAAATAAAATTAAATACTAAAAATATGGTTTTCAGTATATCAACCCTAACAATCTCCCACTTATACTCAAAATCATGCTGCCATATATCTGACTCTCATGCCCTCTACATGATTATCAAAAGTCTTAGCCGGTAAGCTCTTTGTAAAGGATCTGCAAGGTTGTCTCTTGATATAAGCTCTATGTCTGACTAAAAATCTGAGTTTGTGTACCCCAAAGGTACTAGACTATTTTTTTGGTAAATCAACATATAATCCTTTGTCCTTTTTGGTAATTGATTATATTCTTTACTGCAGTTCAATACTTTTGCCCTGGATTAGACTGATATCTGCTAACCATGCCAACAGCAAATCAATGCGGGTTTAGTGCAAAGCATAGCATGCATGAGGCTTTCTATTGCTGAAGCATAAGGAACTGCCTTCATCCTCTCTATCTCATCAGGTGTCATAGGATACTGATCATTGGATAGAGTGATTTCATACCTGAAAAGGAGAAACCCTTTCTTGGAATCCTTTATGCTAAAATGAGCAAGGATATCATCGATATACTTTGCTTGTAAGAAGCTCAACATCCTTCATTTTTTATCTTGCACAAGCATGATCCCAAGGATATAACTAGCTTCTCCCAAGTTTTGTATATCGAATTGCCCAGATAACCACACTTTAACCGTAGATAATGCCCCCACATTATTTTTGATAAGCAAGATATTGTCTACATAAAGTACTAGGAAGATCTCCACGCTTTCGTCACGCTTCTTGTACACACAGGACTCATCCGAACTTTGATCAAAATTAAAAGACTTTATAGCTTGATCAAATCGAGTGTTCCAAGACCTCGATACCTGCTTAAGTCCATAAATAGATCTCTTAAGCTTACACAACATGTGTTCCTGGCCCTTTGCAATAAATTCGTCTGTTTGTATCATATAGATACGCTCGTCAAGACTTCTGTTAAGAAAAGCTGTCTTGACGTCCATTTGTCAAATTTTATAATCAAAACGAGCGGTAATGGATAAGAGAATCCTGATAGACTTAAGCATGGCTACCGGCGAAAAGGTTTTCTCATAATTGATCTCTTATTTCTGAGTGAACCCTTTAGCAGCAAACCCAGCTTTGAAGGATTCAACCTTTTCGTTTACTCCTCTCTTCCTCTTGTAGATCCACTTGCATCCAATGGGTTTTATCCCTTCGGGTGGTTCTATAAATTTTCAAACCTGATTGGAATACATAGATTCTATCTCTAAATTCAAAACCCTTTACCAAAGATCTCCATCTTTGTTTTGTAGTGCTTTATTGTAGTTATAGGGCTTGGTATCCAATTTTGTCAGAATCATGTCATACGACTCTCCCAAGAACATATACCGATCAGGTTGATGAACAACTCTCCCACTACAACGAGGCACTACCTGTGTCTGTGTACTCGCAGTAACACGCCGTGCAGAATCAGAACCCTGTGCATTAGTACCATGTTCTTGATTTGCACCTGTCCTGATAATCCTCCCACTACGACGAGGTAATGGAATATCAGTGACTTGTGATTCATTTTCCGTTGTACTGGTATTTCCTTTATGTTCTTTTAGAATAGTTTTTCTATTGTGCTTGTGATCCATAATATAATTCTTTTTAAAGAATCGGGTATTGATGCTAACAATGACCTTCTGTTCCTTAGGATTATAAAATAGACCACCATTCGTTCCCTTGGGATATCCCACAAAGAAACAAACTTTTGTCCTCGATTCTAACTGACCCGCGTTCCCTTTTAGCACATGTGCTAGACACCCTCAAATCCGAATGTGTTTCAGACTAGGCTGACGCCTGGTCCACAATTCTGTGTGAGTAAAAGGTAATGACTTAGAAGGTACCAATTTTAGAATGTAAGCCGTTGTCTCTAAAGCGAGTCCCCAAAACTAATCTAGTAAACCTGAATAACTCATCATTGACCTTACCATCTCTATAAGAGTCCTATTCTTTCTTTCTGCTACACCATTCTGCTGTTGAGTATCAGGTGCAGACAACTGGGATATAATCCTCTCTGATAAAAAGTAGTCCTTAAACTCTCCAAAGAGAAATTTCCCACCACGGTCGGATCGTAGTGATTTGATACTTTTATCCATACGCTTCTCTGCCTCCGTCTTGAATTCTTTGAATTTCTCAAAGCATTCAAACTTACGGTACATCAGGTAAATGTATCTATACCTTAAGTAGTCATCAATGAAACTGACGAAGTACTCAAAGCCACCTCTGACCCGGATTGTCATTGGATCACATACATCAGAATGAACCATCTCCAACGGTTCTTTAGCTCTATAGCCTTTGGCTGAAAAGAGCCTCTTGGTCATCTTACCCTCTAAGCAAGATTCACAAACTAGAAGTGCCTTCACTTTCAATGAACTCAAAGGTCCATCTGCTACCAGTCTGTTTATCTTTTTTAGATTGATATGACCCAAGCGTAAGTGCCAAAGAAATATTTAGTTCATTAAAGGAGAAAACTTTATCTTATATGGTAATATAGATGTATTATTTATTTTAGTCAATTACAGTGTAGGAGAGATTAGAGTAATAATATAAAGATCATCCACCAATGTACCAGAACAGATAACACGTTTATTATGCTTAATAACCATAAAATTATTAAAATAAACCAAATATCTGTCTTTAGCTAATATAGAAACGAAAACTAAGTTCCTTCTAATAACTGGTACATAAAGACATTCTCTCAATATTAAAGCCCGATCTCTACCAAAACTGAGAGTGACATCTCCTAGTGCAACTACTGTTACCTTTGTATCATTGCCCATATGCAGGTAAATTTTCCAATTACTAAGTTGTCAGATTTCCTAGAACCCCTGCAATGAATTGCAGACATGATTAGTGGCTCCCGTATCTACACACCAGGTACCGGTTGATAACACCGCTAAATATGTTTTCACAACCAGCGAACAGAAATTACCATGTTTATGTTGTCTTCTGAGAAAAACTGGGCATACCTCTTTCTAGTGCCGGGTTTGGTTGCAGTGAAAACAGCTGCCTTTCGACTTTTTCACACCAGTCCGTGGCCCACTAACTACCCTGAAAATCGTGTCTCCCTATTTTCGAATATTTTTCTTCTTTATGCCTTTCGGCCAAGAGAAAGAATCTTTTTAGAAACAAACACATTTCTTGGTATTGAAATAATACCATTTGTAGTTAAAGTTATATCCAAATTACATTTTCAGTCAACAAAATTAAGTCATGTAAGTTTGTTTTCTTTGAGTATAGAAGCGAGTGGGTTGAAATTCATTTTATTCCTGAGAATCACATAATTAAAAAAATCGTTAATTATAATGAGCAAAACTTTAAATTCATTTTAATTTGGTATTCTTTACCATTTTAAAATTAATTCGCCAGCAGTTTGGTAACCTGTGAATAACATGTCACGATGGGTGGACGTCTACTATCTATTATAAGACCAAACAAGTCAATTCCTTTTAATTTTACTATCTAGGCAATGACCATGCCAAGTAAAATTAAATAGCTGACATAGTTTCGGTCTAGTATATAGTAGCAGTGACTCAGATGAAGAGGATAGTATTATATACAGTTAAGTGTTAAGCATCACCTAATCCCAAATCAATCGCTTCACAATGAACCTTTCAGATGGAGAAGTGATTCACTATAACAATTATCCAGAATTATTCCTAAAGAAGGTTTGTACTGACGATACCACAATTAATCTGTCCGATGGGGAGGAAGGACTTACTGCCAACACGTAGGGTTTAATTACATCGCCTACAAACTGGTGATGGAGACCGCGGGATTTAACTGTGAATAAAATTTCTCTCCCGCTTAGATTTTTAAAATATTTTTTTGGGTTATAAAAATCCGTTTAATTAAAATAAATTTATTAATTTCAAAAATCGCACGACCTGAAAGAATCAAACATCTTTCTATTTATACGATTTCAAAAATTTTGATTCGTCAAACCATCTTTTCGTGTTTAAATTCATAACAAATAAAATTTAATAAATACACAATTTTTTCTTTAGTTTTTCAGCTAAAGTTGTGAATAAAGGTATTTATTAATTTTATTTATCGTCCCATATTTTTCAAAAATAATAATTTATTTTGATTAAATATTTTTTATTTAATTAATTTAAAATTTGAAATTAATTCTCATATTTTTTCAAGATATCTGATTGTAAAAAAATCATCTTTAAACGTGATATTTTTTAAAAACTAAATCATCTAAAGTTTTTCTATTTAATTAATTAATTAATTAAAAAAATTTAAATTTATTTTTTATTACAAAATATTTTAATTAAAATTAAAATTTTGAATTAATTAAATTTAACAGAATAAAATCAATATTTATCATCCACCCAGTTAATAAAAAAATATATATAAAATAAATATTCTGATTTTATGATTGAATTGAACTCTAAAGAGTTTCAGTCTCTTGCTCAAAGAGATAAGCTTTGAAGGTTCAATTTTTATCAGTTTTTTGTATCTTGATTGTATAAGGATTTCTCAATCAATCTTTACGAGGAATTTTATGCCAACCAAAACAGTAAACCGCAGCCAACCAAACAGCCCCGCTGCACTGAAACTATTTTAAATTCCAAACCGAAACAGTGCTGAAAAAAAAAAACTGCTTGCTTGGAATCCTGTTGGCTTGAAACACTTTCACCGAAACAGTGCTTTGGGATGGATCTGTTTGGGAATTGCCATGTGCTTCATGGAAACCTGCTGTTTGGAAGAAACCCGTTGCATTGATTTGCTTGGATTATCGAAACAGTGCGCCGATTGGACTGAATGGATTCAAAATTGCCGGCTGTTTGCTTAAATCTGTGAAACTGCGCTGAAGCTATTTGCCGCTTGGAAAAAAAAAAAAAAACAGCGCTGAAATCACACTGTTTTCGAAACACACTGATGCTGAAACAGTGCTGCGTTGGAGGCGCTGATTGGGCTTCCCTTTTGGCGCTGCTGCTTCTTCTTTGCGCCACTTGGATTATCACCAAAACAGTTTTGAAAACCATGCCTGGATGCTTGGCAATTGCTGGGACTGTTTTGATTGGTTTGCTGCTTTCTGCGCCATTGTTTGGCGCTTGGGAATTGCCGAAGTGCTGGAAAATAGCCTGGTTTTTCACCCAAAAAGCTACCGCAACCTTGTGCTGCGTTTGGCGCCTGTAAATTAGCACCTCGTTTGGAGAACCAGCGCCGTGAATGGCGCTACAGCGTTGGGAATCGCTTCTGTTTGGAAACCAGCTTTGATCGCTGCAGCGCTATGTTCTTCAACTTGTTCTTCATTTTTTTTGATAATATAAAATAAAAATAAAAAATAAAAACTGAAAAACTAATTATTTTTATATTGATCATATGCCACCGTAGAGTTCACAATCATTCTACCACAATCAACCCTTGTGATTTAAAAAAAAAATAATCATCAACCACGCATTCAATCAAATATGAAAATAAATGATGATCATAAAATTAGAATTTAGAACGCCTGCAAAACAAAGTTAGCAACAGTTCTAAAACTATTCTGCCCCGATAATCGTAAATAAAAAAACAGTTTTGATACCAATTTGTTGGGGGCAATACTGCAAAGATCATTGTTTTTGCAAACGATTTTTGATAAAAACATTAACTGGACAGACAAACGCCGAAACGGGCTCCAGATAAAAAATTTTGACGTCGAACGATCAAAATAAACCCGTGCCACCAAAGTTAATTTAGAAGAATACCTTTTTGTCGATCTATTCTTCAACTACGATTTGATTCCGAGTTGAAACTCCTGTCAAATCTTCTACCGTATTCCTGTATGCGATCATCGAACGTAGTATGGGCTACGGTCTATTGAGAACGCGTACCGGTAGAACCCAGATATCTTTCGTCTTTAAAGATTAAAAAAAAAGATATATGATATATGATATATCAAACTAGTTCTGTCTACCCGCATATATATAGGACTACAACAGGGACCTGGAGAGTAATTATGAGTAAGATTTCCAGTGAAACACAGAGACTTACTGGCGGTTTCTGTAATTATGGAAAGACGCAGCAGTTTCTTCAATTTTCATAAAACACTGAATTACAGTTCATACCACTAAAGAACTATAATTGCACTCTGACTTATAATCTCAAGACATTCTTGCATTAAACTCCTGTTATTAAATACTTATCATTTCTCCCCACGTTAAGATTTTCGATATCCGCCAATTAAATTTAATTACTGACAATTTAATTTAATCGGCATCTTGATATTTCTTAAACCTTTTCGCTTAACTTATTTGACTGCCGAATAATCAAATCCACCTGCATGGTTTGGCCCGATCAAATCTTATAGGCATTCTTAAAGGGGTATCGTCAATCCCGGTCTTTGGGACGTGGATTCCGTCAATAATTAATATTTTCCATATAAATAATATCGCTATCCAACTCACCGGGAATATAGACCCATACAAGATTGCACCCTTTAATGAATCAAAACAACGAATATTAAATATATGCAAATCAATAATTATTTCAGAATTAAGAGGATAAACACTATTCATAATAACCTTAGAGTGTGACTTAATTTATATAGTCAGTATAAAATTAATTACCCCAAATGTCCCATTCAATACACACAAAGTGTACTAACACAGAGAGTCAAAACAATAGACGACGCTATTATATGTTCCTCGTAACCAAGGCAGGCCTACTAAAATTTTGTGCCACAGTCGTACCGATGGTATATCCATTTCTATCTAAACTATGAACATAAAACTTATATTCTGAAAGAACCTAAAATTTGATCTTTTTTGTGTCAGCCGTACTCTACACACTAGATTAAATACTATACAAAATTTTGGACATCTATGCATATCAAAGAAATGATATACATACATTGCTCATAAAGATTCTCATAAAATAGAAAATTAATTTTATTAAAAATATAATTTTCAGTATATCAACCATAACACGGCTTTCATGAGTTGGTGGCTCACTTTATCCATCTTACCCTTGTCCATTTTTTTTGACTTCCTCGTACCAAGCCTTGAACTCTGTTTTGTTTTTTTTTGTTTTGCTTTAATGGGTCTGTAATAATTTAATACTCTACTTTATTTTATGTTGAAATGGGTATGAATCGAATGCTTTATTCACCATATTAGTTATTATCGATCTAAGATGCTTTCAAAAATTTGGAGCGTACAGACCAAGCACATTTATATCAAGTATCATTTTGTTCGGTCTCAGTTAGAATGTGAGATCCCGACCCTTTTTAATTTTGTAATATTTTTGGCATGATAATTGTTGTTTTAATCTTGTTAGAAAAGCTTGTTTATCTGTGTTTTAATGCATGTTCGAGCTTAAAAATGAATGTTGGGTTGGATGTCGGGACCGTTGAGGATTGTAGTTCAAAAAAAAAAAAATTGGTGAGCCCTACAATTATCAGCTTTTGGGAGATTTTTCTTTAAAACCCTTAGCTTCCTAGCTAAGTTTGGTTTCAAAACCTCTGCCTTCTCTCTAGATTTTCTTTGGGTCTAGGCTTGGTTTTTGGAGATCGAATAGCGGATCCTTGTTATCCTTGCCGAGGGCTTCGCGTTCATTTGGACGAAATCTCGTTTTGACGAAGTTTGTTTTTCACAGAGTTCTAGGCATTGAGTTTTTAACTTAACGAGGTAGAATCCTACACTCTCATGTCTTAAATGGGTGCTAGGTGGAATTGTATGTGTTTTTACCTTTTAAAAATACATGAAGAGTTGATTTATGTTCTTAAAATGTGTTTAGTTGCTTTTAGTTGGACGAAAAGGTTTTTAAAATTGTTTTTCTGGTTTTTTTCGAAGTTGTGGACTCATGTATTTTTGTGGGTTTTAAAAAATGCAAGTTTGGTTGGTTTGATTCGGGCATGTGCGTAGATCTGTGGAGTTTTTCGTCGGCTAGGGCTTTTCTTCGACATTCAGTCGACTGAGGTGGGTGGTTCAGTCAACTGAATGGTCCGAGAGAGGATTCAGTCAACTGATGTTAGTGACTCAGTTGACTGACTTGGACACTAGAAAATTTTGTGAAATTTCAATAGTTTTCAGTCAACTAAATGGTGGTTTTCAATCGACTAGACTCCTGTTTGGGGTGTTTTTCCTTCTTTTCTGTCAAGTTGGATGTGTTTAGGTTTGTAGTTTTCAAAAAGGCGAGTTTTAGAAAAGGGCAGAGATTTGTGTAAACGTTTGTGAAAAACCAAATTTATTTTTGGAGGTTATGAGCTAACCCTTAGGGTTAAGTTTTATTTTTTTAATTGTTGGTCTCTAAGGTTAGTGGATGACGTTGTTTGTGAATGTGATGTTTATACATAGTTGTGTGCGTGCAAACTTTTGTTTATTCATGCATTAGTTGGGGCAAATATGTGGTCCTTCGGTGAAAGCCCGTAAAGATGCATATTGAGGGACAGATATGTGGTCCCGAGTTGCATGTGTTGCGCGAGTTGCATGTGATGCGTGTATTGCGTGGGTTGCATGTGTTGTATATGTTTATTTTCTCAAATTGTTTCGAGGCTCGTGTAAGTCGAAATTTGCATATCTTTTCGCATCTTGTTTTGACCATGAAAAACTATTTTCGAGGCTTGGGAGAGTCGAAACTTTCATATTATTCTATTAACATGCTTTGTTTTTATTACATGTTTGTCTAGTTTCTACTGGGTTTCAACTCACGGTGTGGGATTTAAAAATATTTTTCAGGTGCTTATGATCACGCTAGAAGATCTAGAAGGGGTGAAAGGGGCGAAAGATCTATTAGTCTTCCTTTTAGTTTCTTTTTTGGATCATGTAAATGTTTTCATGTTTATGGTGTTGGAACCATGTGTTGTAAGCCTGTTGGTAATTATATTTAATGCATGTATGTCTTTTATCTTGAGAGAGAGACCCCAAGTTTGAGTTGTTACAAATGGTATCAGAGCTATGGGTTCGAATACTTAAGAGTCGTGGGAAGAGAGTGCATCACCTTGTGAGGTTGGTTATGTGTGCTTGATTGTATGTGCTTAGATATTTTGATAACATGAACATAATAGCTTGTTGAGCATAAGAATTTTGTGTATATGTGAGCATAAGGGCTGAACCTTAGGATTGATTAGTCTTTCCTTCGGATGTTCGGATTAACAAACTTGGAAGCCAAGTTAGAAATGCGTTAGGCCAACGTGTTTTCGGTTAGAAATGTATACTAAAAAGCCATGCTTTTTAGTTTTTTTTATTCTTGATACCTAGCATATTAATGAGAAACATTTGAGATGTTTTTACATTCATGGTTTCATATTTATATTTATGATAAATGAATGCATAGTCCGTATATTATGTTCAGTATTTGACTCGGTGCATGCTGCATGGAAGATCGGGTCATAGGTTCTGACAGATTATACAGGTAGGCTCAC
>JAOTRH010156398.1:0-13042 GCA_034768845.1 Heliamphora exappendiculata | reverse complement strand
TTAAATTTATCAAATTAAATTAAAACTAATATAAAAGTAGTTAAAAATGTACACCAAGTTATAAAATTACACAAAAAATAAAATTTGGCCCAATCACCTCAACAAAATAATGCTATAATTAAACTACAATATAAAAATTTAGTGTAACACTTAAAATCATCATTTTAATTCAAAACTATAATTATCATAATTAAAAATATACATTAAGTTAATTTTTATATATAAGTCTTAAATAATATAGTGTATATATACCATTAAATATACAATAAAGCAATATAATATAACAAAAATTAAAATTAGAGCCAATTTTCTCCCCTCATGGCTGGCCAACTTGAGTGCAAAACACTCAATCACATTATTTTATTATGTGTATAAGGCATGCATGCAAAATTAGTGAATATGGCCCTTTATAAGTTTTACAAATATATTATGAGTTTCCTTTAGATTACAAAAATTATTTTAAAAGACCACATGAACCCTCATTTTCAGCAATAGGCTCTACCAAACAGAATTTGTGTTCAAAAAAAAAATTCTCTAAGTGTAAGTAGAGAGAGGTAGAGAGAGAAAGAGAAAAAAGACTTGAAGTTCTTAGAGTTCTTAGTGTTCATAGCATTCTTGGATGATTTTCTTCAAAGTTCTTCAACACCTATCTCATCAAATCTCTAAATCAAGGTAGAAACCACATCTTTATACACTTGTTTTTCATTTACAAGCCTCATCTCATCTCTTAATCTCAACAAAACCCAAGATCCATGCTCAAACTCATGTTTTCTTCATACTCAAATCTGTCCAGAAAGAGTTTTTGGCAAAAATCTAATTTTTGGTATTTTCTTTTTGTGTGATCTAGACTCATCAAAAGTTTTTAAAGTTTTTACTGTAGTTTCATGTACATATTATTTGCATGCACGAATTTTCTTGAGATCCAAATCGTTTTCCTTATTTTTCTAAAAATAGAAAAGTAAATTGGGTTAAAATATTTGTTTGGACATACCATTTTGAATCTATGCCATTTCCTGTTGAAGTAAACTCTTAATGTGATTTTTATGTGGTTGGAAAGATAAACGTCTTATCTTTCTAACCCTACTAAAATCAACCCGTTTGCATATGTATAGAAAACATAGCAACGATTCTCCTAAAGTGTGTT
Organism: Heliamphora exappendiculata; assembly: GCA_034768845.1. NCBI lineage: Eukaryota > Viridiplantae > Streptophyta > Magnoliopsida > Ericales > Sarraceniaceae > Heliamphora > Heliamphora exappendiculata. The sequence goes on along the minus strand of JAOTRH010156398.1, from coordinate 11,898 downwards.
GAATTTGGATACTGTTTGGTAGAATATTTATAATAAATTCTAAAAAAGTGAAAAAAATACAAGGTCAAGTTTTAGAGCTTCTAAACTCATAGATCAACCACTGTAAAAATTTTAAAAATTAAAATTTAAGTCTAAGTCCTCATTTCTATTTTTGAAGTCACTATGTTTTCGCGCCACTGTTCTTGATGTTTTACTCTGCACTGTTATAGAAAATTTATTTTGTTAAAACCGAGGCCTAAAGGCTTGGAATACGCTCGTGAAGTATTCTATATTATGAAAATACTCAAGGGAGATATTGAGAAGTGGATGTAGGTTAGAAAAAATCGAACCACTATAAATTCCTGGTGTTTGATTCTATTTCTCTATCTTTCATCTTTTAATATTTGCATTGCTTAAATATTTGCATATCTTGCTTTATTACAATATTAAAAAAATTTTAAAAAAAGTTTTTAAATTGCTATTTATCTTTCAAGACTCAATTCACCCCCCTCTTGGGTTGCCTAGATCTAACAGAAAGACGTTATTTATTGGTTTGGAATCCCTAGATCCTTGGTGACAGATAATGGAAAATAGTTTGACAATAGAAAATTTAGAAAATTTTGCGATGGTCTCGACATTCGATTGTGCTATGCCTCTCGAGCTCATCCCAAATCCAATGGGTAGGTGGATGTCACCAATCGTTCGCTGCTCAAAATCTTAAAGACTAAACTAGACGACACGAAAGGACAATGGCTGGACGAACTCCCTAATGTACTCTGGGTGTATAAGACTACTGCTTCGACTCCTACAGGGGAAACCCCACAGATGCTGACTTATGGCCATGAGACTGTTCTTTCGATCGAGATTGGACTGACCAGCGCCCGCATAAATGAGTATGATCAAACGAAGAATGATGAAGGAGTTGAGAGTTGATTTGGATCTACTGGAGGAGATTCAAGACACGTCAGCAACACGCGTGGTAGCTTATTAGGAGAAGATGAAGCAGTATTATAACTCCTATGTCAAGGAAAGGAGGTTCAGCCTAGGAGACTTGGCACTGAGAAAAGTGGTATTGGCCACAAAGAACCCATGTGACGAAAAGTTGGGACCGAATTAGTTGCGACCTTACATAGTGAAACTTCAGTGCGGTAGAGAAGCTTACAAGCTACAAACTATAGAAGGGAAGGATTTGGCACACCCTTGGAACGCTAGGCACCTTAAGAGATATTACCCGTAGAAATAACGCCACCCATAATAAAAGCAATTTATCAACAGTATATGTAAACCTAAGCTTGTTAATGATTAATGGAAGTTCTGGAGTTTTCCCTTTTTTATCTGTGCATGATGCTTAGTCTCTCTCTTATCTCCAAAAAGGGTAGCCTAAGGCCTAAGGGTCAGAAAGGCTCAAGGTAATCAAGCATTCTCCAAAAAGGGTGGCCTAAGACCTAAGGGTCAGAAAGGCTCAAGCTGATCAAGCCTTCTACAAAAAGGGTAGTCTAAGGCCTAAGGGTCAAAAAGGCTTAGGTTAATTAGGCCTTCACCAAAAAGGATAGCCTAAGGCCTAAGGGCCAAAAAGGCTCAAGCTGATCAAGCCTTCTTCAAAAAGGGTGTCATAAGTCCTAAGGGTCAGAAAGGCTCAGGCTAATCAAGCCTTCTCCAAAAAGATAGTCTAAGGCATAAGGGTCAGAGAGGCTCAAGCTGATCAGGCCTTCTCCAAAAATGGTAACCTAAGACCTAAGGGTTAAAAAGGCACAGGCTGATCAAGCCTTCTCCCAAAAGGGTAGCTTAATGCCTAAGGGTCAGAAAGGCCAGGCTGATCAAGCCTCTCCAAAAAGGGTGGGCTAAGGCCTAAGGGTGAGCCTTTTCTTCAAAAATAGTGGCCTAAGGCCTAAGGGTCAGAAAGGCCAAGCTAATCAAGTCCTCTCCAAAAAGAGTAGCCTAAGGCCTAAGGGTCAGAAAGGCTTAGGCTGATCAAGCCTTCTCCAAAAAGGGTAACCTAAGGCCTAAGGGTCAGAAAGGCCAGGCTGACCAGGCCTTCTCTAAAAAGGGTAACCTAAGGCTTAAGGGTCATAAAGGCCAAGCTGATCAATCCTTCTCCAAAAAGGGTGGTTTAAGGCCTAAGGGTCAGAAAGGCTCAGGCTGATCAAGCCTTATCCAAAAAGGGTGGCCTAAGGCCTAAGGGTCAGAAAGGCCAAGATGATCAATCCTTCTCTAAAAAGGGTAACCTAAGGCCTAAGGCCTACGGGTTAGAAACACTTAGGCTGATTAGGCATTCTCCAAAAATGGTAGCCTAAGGCCTAAGGGTCAGAAAGGCCAGGCTAATCAAGCTTTCTCCAAAAAGGGTAGCCTAAGGCCTAAGGGTCAGAAAGGCCAGGCTAATCAAGCTTTCTCCAAAAAGGGTAGTCTAAGGCCTAAGGGTTAGAAAGGCTCAAGCTAATCAGGTCTTCTCCAAAAAGGGTAGCATAAGGCCTAATGGTCAGAAAGGCACAAGCGGATCAAGCCAATTCAGAGGTAAGTATACCAGTTATACAACCATAAACAGAATAAACAAATCACAAGCACGCTAACGAAAGGTAACCATGTAAAATTTCATTAAAAAAAGTGTTTAAACCATCATCTTTATACAAAATAGTAAAAAAATAAGGAATGTAGTTCCAACACCAACCACAAAAAATAAAATATTTGGGGAAGCACAGAACTAAATCTCAAGGTATTCCTAGAATAGAGGGAGGGGAAAGTCAGGCTTCAGTTGGGGGGTCAAAAGGCCTCTCTTCAACATCCTCTGTAGGTGAGCCAACGACGGTGGAAGCATCTTCCTCTTCTTTAGGTTGAATGAGAGAGAATTCCTGGTTAGGGAAAGTTGCTTGGGCTTGTTGATAAAATGTCTCATACCCTTGATCACATTACTCCGCCATCAGCATCTTCACAGCAATGGAGTCCATGTGCTTAGTGATGCGGTTGGTAATCAGCTACTCTAGCTTTCTAGAAGACTTGACCTCATCCAAGATGGCAGCCTTCCCTTTGATATTTTGGAACTCCAACTCCCTACACTTGAATTCCACATAAAGTATCTTCTTCTGATGGATGCCCATCTCCACCAGCGTCTCATTCTTGCTTCTGTGTAGTTTCTTAATGGACAACTTGCCTTTCTCCAACTCTGACTTTAGAAAGTTATTCTGCTGTTTCAGTGGCTCAAATTGTTCCTTTAAAATCTTTATAGTGTTAGAGGTAGACTGTAACCTTTTCTCAGATGCCTTCTAGGCAGTGTAGTACTCGTTCATGTGAATGACAAAATGATGACCTAAGGCTATGGCCTAAAGGAAAAGAAGATTATAAATAGAAAAGAAGGAGCAAAATAATAAAGTAACCCTGAGAAGAAGGATCAACTTACTTTGGTTGCCTCCTGATGAAATTGGTCTCCTAAGGCATGAGGGAAGAAGGTTCTCATAGCCTCATAATTGGTAGGGGAAATGGCATTCTCAATCATCTTTAGCCCAGAAGACTCCTCGATGAAGACAGGCTCAACCTTCTCATAGCTAGGGCCGAGAGGAGTAGGAGAGGGCAGATCAGCTCCTTTATCTTTATGCGGATAGGGGCTCGTGTGGGATGGAACGAGGTCCTGACTGGCTGGGACCTACTCTCAGGAGTTTCATTTATGAGAAGTATCAGCCTTCTCAGTAGATGCACCTCTCTCCGTCTGGCGCTGGTTTGGTATTCGGGGGCACTTCAGAAGGAGAGTCCCAGAACCTCCACTTCCCTGCTCAAGACAATTCTTTCTCAATTCTTTAAAATGCTTCTAAACTTCTTTGTCAACTCTTTCTATCTTCCTTACAAAGTGGAGGAGTAATTTCAAAGAAACCAAAATAACTGTATAAAAGGGGCAGGTCTGGGGTGAATACAGTGTTTCACCTTTGTGCCTAGAAGCTTTCTGAGCCTCAACCACGCGAAATAAATTAAAGGCATCAATAGAGGATTTAGGGCCGAGAAGATACTACTCAGGCTGTCAGTGCTGACTAGTGTCACCCAGTCCCTAACCTCATGCGCCCGGGCCACCTCAATTCTCTCTTGGTTCCTCTCGAATATCTTAGGAGCCCTAGTACGACCTAGACAAGAACCCTATGGGCATTAACGATTGATATACCAAAAGAGATAAAACAAAACAAAATAGTGACAATAGAGCAAACTAACCATCTTTAGGAGAGTTGGCTCATAGCCGCGAGGTCTGGGGGTGGTTTCGTTGATATCCTCCCACTGCTAAACCCCCAACCATCTCCTGAGATGAAGAAGTAATGCTCTTTCCACTACTTGTTGGAGCTCGATAAACCAGTAATCAGTTTGCGACTCCCACGAGCCTAGAGACTAACATACCCGGAAAGATGTTCAATGAGCTTGTAGCACCATAGGAATTCAGGGATGGTCAAACATCTTTTCCCCTCACTCAGTACTTGCCAAAGAATCATACTTCTTACAAGGATACTCTAGGCATTGGGGACTAATTGACAGGGAGCGATTCCTAGGTATTGAAGGAACTCCCTAACGAAGGAAGGTATCGTGATTCTCAAACTAGCTTGAAGGGCCTCTTTGAAAATGCAGATCTCTCCAAGGATGATCGAGCAGGCTCGCTCATTGGCAGTTGGTGCCCTTATATGGGTAAGGCTAGGAATCTGTTATTGTAGCCTCAACCAGCCCAAATCTTGGGTCTTGAGGGTTGAAGGGATAAATTCAGCAGTAGAAGGAATGCAAATACATCCAACCACCATTTGTGAATGTTCGGTAGGAGTTTCTTACTGGTTTGGATCGATAGCAATGGCCTCAAGTAGATCTAGTTCCTCCTCACTCAATGGTTCCAAGAGAGAGGCCGCCTGAGGGCGAGAGGGCCCTGGTTCAACCTGTTCCCTTTCCATCCTTGTCAAAAAACTCTCGTCCTGAAGGGTGTAAAAAGGAGTAGGGATAGGTTCATGAATTGGGACAAGATTGCTAAGCCCTATAGTGAAACTAGTACAAACTGCGGTAAGTGGCTCGTTGAGGATATAATCGGCGATTGGTGTGGCACTTGAAGATGACACCCCTAGACAGATTAGGTTTCGCTAGACCTAACCTCAAGAAATGAAGATTCTACTTCTTCATAATCGCTAGATAACACAACTCGATTTCGACCCCCAAACATAAGCCCTAAAATATGTTGAATGATGTTGACGCATTGGACGAACTTGGGGACTTGGAATTGAAAAGACAATTAAAGAAAACCACAAATGATTAACAAGGGCTAGGAAAGTTACCAGGAGGTGACAACTTCGGCTATGTGCAGTCTAAACAGTTAGAGTCACTTTGTTTATGCAAAGAAACTAATCAAAGGGAGGAAATGATATTTTTCTTTGTGTTCAAAAGATGTCAAGGGCGCCTAAAACCATCGATGGCCCAAATGCAACCAGTTGTCATTTCATCGACGGCAAGGGTGAGAGAAGAACAAAAATGTGTAATGTGAGCGGTCTTCCCACGTGCAAACGTGACCCATGGTGTCTTGTCTGAGGAACCCCGAGGGTCGTACTAAAGCATTTATGGCACCGCCATAGAGAGCCCTTAGTATGTGGTGGGTGCCTCTCATTCTTGGTCATGCGTGAATAAGTACGGCACATCATTTGTATTCCTGACCTCCCTCTTTATATGAGAAAGACATGCCAAGAATAGGGGACTACTGATGGGGGAACGGGTGGTTTGGCCCGAGAGATCGTGTAAAGTCCATGATCCAGCTTAACAAAGCCCAACACAACTCTCCTAGGGCCCAAGAGAAATGACCTAGGGTGGCGATGAAGGAAGAGATACGGCTGATCAGTCGTATCTCCTGATCAGAAGGCGAGGAAAGTGGAAGGCGCATGGAGTAACCCCAGATTCCTTTTTATTTTGTTGCAGAGGTCCCCACATGGTTGGTTAGCCACATGTCTCAACAGACGTATAAAGAGAGTAACTGAATAAGGAAAAAGTATGCATTCTAGAACTGGCAATTAGGTAGAGTGAGATTTTATGTTGTCTTAAGGGTTACTCTACTAGAGTTTTAACTTGACCATCGGAGAGGATCCACCAGAGGAAGTTTGACCCCTTTTCTAATGATTTTCTTCTTCTGTCTCTGCTCGAACTAGAGGATTTGAAGCCCATAATTGGGGAAACACCATCAAAGGCGAATATAATACAAAAAACAAAAATTACGAAAAAAATATACTAAAGTTATAACTTTTTAATCCTAAAATATTAGTTATAATTTTATTAATTGTAGTCAAAACACAAAAGGATTCTCCAGGCATTGGGGACTAATTGACGGGGAGCGATTCCTAGGTATTAAAGGAACTCCCTAACGAAGGAAGGTATCATGATTCTCAGCTAGCTTGAAGGGCCTCTTTGAAAAGGCTGATCTCTCTAAGGATGATCGAGCAATCTCGCTCGTTGGCAGTTGGTGCCCTCATACGGGTAAGGCTAGGAATCTGTTATTGTAGCCTCAACCAGCCCAAATCTTGGGTCTCGATGGTTGAAGGGACAAATTCAGCAGTAAAAGGAATGCAAATACATCCAACCACCATTTGTGAATGTTCAGTAGGAGTTTCTTACTAGTTTGGGTCAATAGCAATGGCCTCAAGTAGATTTAGTTCCTCCCAACTCAATGGTTCCAAGAAAGAGGTCGCCTGAGGGCGAGAGGGCCCTGGTTCAACCTGTTCTCTTTTCATCCTCATCGAAAAACTCTCGTCCCGAAGGGTGTAAAAAGGAGTAGGGATAGGTTCATGAACTGGGACAAGGTTGCTAAGCCCTATAGTGAAACTAGTAGAAACCGCAGAAAGTGGCTCGTTGAGAATACAATCGGTGATTGGTGTGGCACTCGAAGACGAAACCCCTGAACGAATTAGGCTTCGCTAGGCCTAACATCAAGAAATAAAGATTCTACTTCCTCATAATCGCTAGATAACACAACTCGATTTCTACCCCCAGACATAACCCCTAAAATATGTTGAATGATGTTAAGGCACCAGATGAACTTGGGAACTTGGAATTGAAAAGACAATTAAAGAAAACCATATATGATTAACAAGGGCTAGGAAAGTTACCAGGAGGTGATAACTTCGGCTATGTGCAGTCTAAACGGTTAGAGTCACTCTGTTTACGCGAAGAAACTAATCGAAGGGCGGAAATGATCTTTTTCTTTGTGTTCAAAAGATGTCAAGGGCGCCTAAAATCATCGATGGCCTAAATGTAATCAATTGTCATTTCATCGACGGCAAGGGTGAGAGGAGAACAAAAAGGTGTAATGTGAGCGGTCTTCCCACGTGCTAATGTGGCCTTTGGTGTCTTGTTTGGGGAACCCCGAGGTCGTACAAAAGAATTTAAGGCACCACCACAGAGAGCTCTTAGCATGTTGTGGGTGCCTCTCATTCTTGGTCATGCATGAATAAGTACAGCACACCATTTGTATTCCCGACCTACCTCTTTATATGAGAAAGACAAGCCAAGGATAGGGGACTACTGATGGGGGAACGGGTGGTTTGGCCCGAGAGATCATGTGAAGCCCATGATCCAGCTTGAAAAAGCCCAACACAGCTCTCCTAGGGCCCAAGGGAAATGACCTAGGGCGGCGGTAAAGGAAGAGATACGGCTGATCAGTCGTATCTCCTAATTAGAAGGCGAGGGAAGTGGAAGGCGCATGGAGTAACCCCATATTCTTTTTTATTTTGTTACAGAGGTCCCCACGTGGTTGGTTAGCCACGTGGCTCAACAGACGTATAAAAAGAGTAACCGAATAAGGAAAAAGTATGCATTCTAGAACTGGCAATTCAGTAGAGTGAGATTTTATGCTATCTTGAGGGTTACTCTATTAGAGTTTTAACTTGACCATCGAAGAGGGTCCACCGGAGGAAGTTCGACCGCTTTTCTAATAGTTTTCTTCTTCTGTCTCAGGTCGAACTAGAGGATTTAGAGCCCATAATTGGGAAAACACCATCAAATGCGAATATAATATAAAAAACAAAAAATACGAACAAAATATACTGAAGTTATAACTTTTTAATGTTAACATATTAGTTATAATTTTATCAATTGTAATCAAAACACAAAAGGATTCTCCAGGCATTAGAGACTAATTGACATGGAGTGATTCCTTAGTATTGAAGGAACTCCCTAACGAAGGAAGGTATCGTGATTCTTAGGCTAGCTTGAAGGGTGTGGCGTCGGGATTTAAGGGCTTTTGAAAATGGTAAAAAATATGGGATTCGAAAGATATTTAAGAAAATATTTTAACACATTGAAAGTTAAATTTTGAAAATCTATTTTTATTGAAAATAGGCTCTCCACTTAGTTTTTGAGAAAAACTAAGAAAAAAAAATAGCTACTGATATTGAAAACATTAAACCAGAAAAAAAGATTCAGGAGTTAAGGTACGAATCGGATAAGGTGTTAGGCACCCCGTTTGCCCAACCATGAGGTTGGTCTCTACTAATAATAATTGGTTCTTTAATAGAATTTCTCAAACGCATGCAAATAAAAAAAAATAGAGACAAAGAGAAAATATTCAAAATCAAATATGAAAAATATATAACATATGTACATAGTACTCCGAATCAAAACAAATAAGGATATAAAATTCTAAATCCTATGATATGCAATTTCTAACTAAAGGATACATAGAACACTCACACGTGTAATTTCATCAAAATAACTTAACTAGTATGGTACAAATTAAAAGAGCATAAATATGCTAAAAGATGCTTAAAATTGCCTAAATATGGTTTGTCTCAAAAGATAAACTAAATTATTTTAAAATATGCTTTTAAGTAAAGAAACTAAAACATGCATTAACATCAACATGATGAATTAGTAAAAGAAATGAAAAGTACAAAATAAAAGATGTATAAAAAGAATCCTAAAAGAAAATTACAAAAGAAGCTTATGCTAAAATGAAAAGAGGTTAGAAAAATAAAATATTAACAAAAAGAAATTTTTATATTTGAAATGAAAACGAAAGAAAAGAAAATTGTATGTGAAGGATGAAAACTAAACTAAAGTCCTTTTTATGATTTTTGGAGTTTAATGAAATAAAAGAAAAAGAAAAGAAAAAGGAAAGACAAAATAAATACTAACAGAAAATAAAGTCCTAAAAAGAAAAAAAAATGAAACTTTATAAGAAAATAATAGGAAAAAAAATTGCTAAATAGAACTTTATAAGGAAATTAAAGCTAATGATAAAATTAAAGAAATTAAAATACTATATTATGATAAGAATAAAGCTAATGATAAAAAATAAAAAATAAAATAAAACAAATGCTGTGGAAGAAAATTACACTACTATTGAAAGAAAAAAAATAAGAGTCAGGAAAGGAATATCGTGCTAAAAGAAAATAAAATGGAACCCTAAATTAAAGTTACAAGAAAAGAAAAGAATGTGAAATAAGATGCTAATAAAATAAATTAAACTAACTAAAGGAAGAAGAAAATAAGAAGATTAAGTGCTAAGACATTAAATTAACATAAAAAGAAGAAAAAAGAAAGGAAATAATATACTAGAATTTAAACAGATGTAATATTAATAATTATAACAATTTTTTACGTAAGTAGTTGAATTACGGCAATAACGACATTATTAGTCGTGTTGCTAATTTATATTAGCACTATTTGATGATATTCAAATACTAATACAAGTAAGCAAATAAATAAATAAGATAGAGTTTGAATTCAAACATAACTAAAGCAACTATGAGAAATGTAAAAACATAATTGAATTTAAATGATCAAAATAACCCGACCACTCTAAAGAGGTAGAAAAATGGAGCTAGAAGGGCCGGGGATCCAAATGAGGTACCTAAATTGCCGGAGAATCCTCAAGTTAGGAATGTGCTTCAATGGGCCAATCCTCGGGTGGTAATCCAAACAGGGCGTCAATGTAGGCGTCGGAGGTTCGGATATCGATATTTTGGCAGGGCTTCTGCATCGGAGCTCGAAATTGCTTGGCAACTCGGCAGAGCTTCACTCTCAAAACATCTCACTCCAATTATGTCCTTGAAAACGTACCAAAGGTACGGTATTTATAGAGTTCTTCATCTAATGAGATGTTGCCACGTTTTTGGGACACGTCAGGCCATTTGGAGTTAGTAGTCGCCACAATACAAGTTGGCGGTCGCCATGTTTTTGAAAGGTTCCACAAAGTTCTATGACGGTCGCCATATTTGGTTGCGGTTTCCAAGAGGTTCTACTGGCGGTCTCCTCAATGAACATGGTGGTCGCCTTACTTGGGTAGCAGGTTTCGATGGTTCGACAAAATTTCATTGGTTTGAAAGTTTTGAGTTCAAATACCGAGCTTGGATCACATCCCGAGAATCGTATTAAGACACCATTTCACCTATTTTCATTATCGAATTCACCTAAGATTAGGTGGGATCAAATTAGGGTGTCTACAGTTGCCCCTATTTGATATAACTTGCATAGCAAGGCGTGAAGCAAGTTATATCAAAGACCTAGAGACAACAACCATTTGACTGAGCCGTCAATCTTAGGCCACAAGCATACAAGCATGCATGTGATGTTGGTCGTACCTGAATTTTTGTTGAGCTGCCTACGTACCTCTTTGCTAGGCATCAGACCAAAACGTAGTTCACGGGGCAAAATAAAATGATGCAAGATTAGAAATATGATGCGTGACAATTATAGTGTAATGCAAACATGTATAACGCGAGTCAGTTTAGGGTCGTGAGGAAGACCGTGGAGTCAGTTTTAATTTAGGGTCGTGAGAATGACCGATGAGTCAGTTTAAGGTCATGAAGAGGATCAACGAGTCAGTTTAGGGTCATAAGGAGGATCGACGAGTCAGTTTAGGATCATGAGGAGAACCGACGAGTTAGAACATCAAATTAATAGGTCGAGTTAAGACCTAAAAATTCGAGACGAGGTACAAGATAAAGAATAATTAAAAGCTAAGTTATGACTTAAGGTTGAATTTTTTGGAAAGAATAATCACGAGTTAGTAGATCGAGTTAAGATCTAAATATTTGAGATACGAGATGCAGGATAGCATTATGACTTAAAATTATACTTATTGGAGGTGGGATTAAGAGCCAAGTTATAGTTTAAAATTTATCGAGAATAATAACTGCGAATTAATAGGTCGTGTTAAGTCCCAAAAGTTCGAAATAAGGTACGAAATAAAAATAATTAAAAATCGAGTTTCGGCTTAAAATTAGATTTATCGGAAGATAATCATCGCAAAAAGATAGAGTAGCAAAAAAAAATTAAGGAAATCATTCTTTAAAAAACACGCAAGGTTTTAAAGTTGTTATTATTTTTTCTAACAAAATATTTTTTGAAAATGCACACAAAAATAACACATACGAAGTCAATATGTACGAATAACACACAATAAGAAAAATTTATTTTTGTTTTTTTTAATAAGGTGTGCACAAAAAGAAAATAAAACACCTATAGTAAGAAAATAAAATAAACATACATATAATAACAATAAAAAAATACCCAAACGACCCCTTAAGAGCCCTAAAACACCATAATAGGTCACTGACGTGACGTGATCCTTTGACAACCTGGCGACCACCTAGGCAGAACCCCTCTGACATAGCGGTCGCTGGGTAAAAACTCCTCCAACATGGCAGTCACCACATGGCATTTGAATAACATGGCGGTCGCTAGGATGAGACAAGGCGACCGCCAATGTGAGACGCGCATAAGGCCCCTAGGTCGCGCGAATTTGGTTTCATTCTCCCATACCACTCTCTCTCTCTCTAGCCCTTGTTCTATCCCGTCTCTCTCTCAAACTTTCCTAGCCTTCCCTTAGCTCCTTAGCTTTCGTGTTCTTTCTCCTTTGTTAGCCCAATGGCTTTTTAATTTGATTTTGATGATTTTCATAATTCATTTTCTAAGAATAAATAATTTTAAATG
>JAOTRH010156377.1:0-13043 GCA_034768845.1 Heliamphora exappendiculata | reverse complement strand
TATAGTTCTTTAGTGGTGTGAACTGTAATTCAGTATTTTATGAAAATTGCAGAAATCGCTGCTGATTTTCCATAATTACATATACCGTTATGCGTCTTTCTTTAATTACAAAAACTACTGGTATGTGTTTGTGTTCCACTGAAAGTTTTACTTATAATTACTCTCTAGGTCCCTGCTGTAGCCCTATATATACGCGAGTAGGCTGAACCAGTTTGAGATTGATAAAATTGATAGTTCAAATATCTCATATATTATTATGATATTATTTTTTTCTTTCAAGACTTAAATATATCGGAGTTCTACCGGTATAAGTTCTTGAAGGATTATAGCCTACACTATGTTCGAGGATCGCGTAAAGAAATACAGTAGAAGATCTGACCGGAATTTCAACTCAAATTCGAGTCATAGTTGAAGAACAGATTGACAAAAAGTATTTTTCTAAATTAACTTTGGTTGCACGGGTTTTATTTTGATCGTTCTTTGTCAAAAGTTTTATCTGGGGCCTGTTTCAGCATTTGTCCGTCCAGTTAATTTTTTACCGATTAGTCATTTTCAAAAATAATGATCTTGACGGTTTTACCTCCAACAGTTATGGCAAATTATAGAACTTGTGATTTCCTAGCGGGTCCTTGTATGCCCCAGACCTAGGTCAATAGGACGAGAGTCTATAATTGTCATCGTGTCCCTAGGGCGACAATGTCAGTACATAGTTAAATCATTTATAGATAAGGAATGTTGTTGGAAAACAAAAATGTGTTTTATTAATTTCAAACCTTTGAGCTTATGTGAATTATATGAATACTTGTATTTTTGGAGGAAAACCCGATTTATAACATATGCCTTGGTTGAGTTATTCATATAATTATTGATTATATGTCATGCATTTATCTTTGTTAGTATACTTCTATTGGGTTTTGATTCACGTTGTTGGAATGAAAATGTTTTCAAATAAAGAAGATGATCATGTGACTTGAAGTGGTGAAGCCTTATATTTTTAGTTTTAGGGTCATATAGAATTAGTTTGTAAATGTTGTAACTAATTTCTTGGATGATGTAATTTGGTTTTTGAATCATGTGATTCACAATGTAAATCCTTATAATTAAACCATTTTAAGGTTGAAATTGTTTTGTATAATGTTGATGGAACATGAAGGTAGATTTTGATGCTTTAAAGCTCTTGAATTGTAAGGCCTTGAGGCCAAGGTCCCATGCTTTGAATGCTTGAATGAGAGTTAGGGGTTATCTCTTGAGTTCTTAATCGCTTGAGAGTTAATATCTCAAGTATTTGGATGATTTTCGATTTTTATCTTAGATTATAGTCCTTGTGGGTTGTCTTTGAACCTTGATTTTCATTTTTATGTTGTTATTTAATCATCTCGTCGGTTTCCTAGTGCATGAAAACAAGTTTTAGGGGTTGGTGTTTCAAAATAGCTTGGGAAAAAAAGTGTTCCAAGGTCAAACTGATCGATCGGTCATCAGACCAATCGAGTGGTCTTTGCAGCCTCTCAGTATCTCTATACAGGTGCGAGAAACTGCAAGCTGTGATAGATCGATCGATTGGTCCTCAGACTGATCGAGCAATCTATTTGTGTAGTCAAATTTGTGATGTTTTTAAATTTTGTTTCCGTTTTGAAACTGATGTGTCTTCTTTGTTTTAAAACCCTTATGGGTGAGTTTTTTGTCCAAATTGAAGCCCCGAGAGTCTTCTTTCCAATAATTTAACTCTCTTTTCGAAAATTGTTTCAATTCAAATGATTTTGTTGGGGACATGGGAGATAAAATGGGTTTTATTAAAGGTTCGCTTCGTGGGTTGTTTAAACTTGGTGGGTTTTCATGGGTGATTCACGTGCCTCGAGTTTAGGGGCGTGACAGTTCTTGTTTGAGTTCTTAAGGATGGAGATGAGAAAAGAAATTTTTGAGTGAAGGAGGGATAAGTTTATAGAATCCTTACTTGTCTTTTTTAGGTCTTTCTACATGAAGAAAGGACTTAAGTTTTAAACACTATCTTTCTTCTTCTTCTTCTTCTTCTTCTTCTTCTGTCTCTGTCTCTCTCTCTCTCTCTCTCTGGCCAAATCATCAAGGGAGAAATGGGGAATGAGGGTCTCTTTATATAGATATTGACAAATGGATGAAGCTTCTCCACGAAGCTTGGTAAACCCATGGTTGGTCATACTTGACCCTAGGTTAGTTGTATAAGAATGTAAGTATACATCAAGCTTAGAGCTCAGGTTTGGCACAAACTCCTAAGTTAGCCAGCCACATTGATTTTTTCTTTTTTTTATAATGATTATCTCTTTTGTTTTATGTAAAAATAAATACAAGAAAGTTCACATAGACTCATTTCTTGGTCTTTGGGCTCAAGAATGATATTCAACTTATATTAGTCTCAGTCCATTCCAAGTCCGAGCTCAAGAAGACTAAACAGCTTGGTCAATCCTTTTTACAAGAATTAGGTTCAAGGACTTCTTTCTACAACTCAATAACTGATTCAATTCGAATCGTACTTTCTTTTATATTGGTTTTGAAAGTATGGGTCATTACATTATCTTCCTCTGTCAATATGTTTGGTTACTTCTTCTTTTATCTTATGGGCCTAGTCTGGTCTTATTCTCATATGCTTTTGCTTAATTGGCTTAGCATTTGGGTAAAGGGGGAATTTATGTTGAACGATTTCAAGTTCGATTTCGGGTATGTCTACGTAGGATCATGAAAATACATCTTTAAACTCTTTTAAGAAAACGGTTATCTTCTCATGTACTCTGAAAATAGCGCTGAAGCAATTTGAACCATTTGTGGTTCCTTTTCATTATTTAAGTTTGTTGGAACAATTTCATCCATTACAAGTTTGGTATGCATTCACTAAAAATTATAAAATCCATGCAAATTATTTTAGGCACAAAAAAGTAAATGAAATTCAAATTCATTTCATTGATTTCAGACATGCTTACAATCTTAGAAACAAATTCAAAATAAAAAGAAGGCCTACATATGCCAATAGATGCATACCTAACAGACTCGCTATTACTAGACCCATTCATAACAGATTTGTTAGATTTGAACTCTAACTTGTTGCCTACATCATACACGACACAAACTCATATAACCAATATCACAAACTTTATTAGTAGAATCCACAATGAGTTCGTGTAATCCGTTGATGCGTTACCGTCCATCATCATCACAACATCGTCTTTACTGCCTATACGCATTTATGCCATCTCATCATTGAAGAAAGAACCCAAATTCATCTTTTCTATGAGCTCTACGTGGTCCACTGCGTAGTTCATATCTTGTTTCTTGAAAACTCCATTATGCAGTACTTCCATCTCTCCTTTACTATTGAATATCTGATGCTTAACAAAGATCTCTAGTCTCGGATGCTTTCAGTTAGTTTCTTCTTTAATCCACTACTTTGAAAATTCATAATCCTCTCATTCTTTAATGAAGCACCTATTTAGATTCGGTCTGTATTTGTTACCCTTCCCTTCAGCTTCCATCTCTTCCCTATTCCTCGCACTACAAAATCTTTTAGCTCCAACTTAAATCTGAGTCCAAACACCTTGCGGTTGTGATGATAGATATTGGTTCCATGATTCTTCGTAGATTTTTACCGAGTCCCATTCTAGGAAAGAAAGACATTATCTTCATCATAGCTACCACCTTGTGAGTTCACATAATTGTCTTATTCATTCATCAGCATATGGACAGCCTTTGTTTAATCGAAGTTAAATCTATTGAGATGTAAATCTTCATTTTTGTGTTGTATTTCAAAAAGTGAGGTATTGTCATTAACAAGAGGCACGATGTTGGATTCTTCGAGAATTATCAAAATGGCTTAATCTTTCACTAACTTAATCTTCTAATGCATGGTGGATGGGATAGCTCTGACGGTAGGATCATGCAACCATGGCCTCCCGTAGAGCATGTTGAATGAGACTAGACACTCGTTCTCTACCGACTCGATCGTTACTGCTAATATCACCAATCCCAATACATTCTTTAGGGTGTTATCTACTTGGACCACTGGCACCCGCTTTTTCAGACATTTAACGATTAGATGCAATGGCTTATTGAGGAAAAGTCCTTCAGATGAGATATCTTGTCACTAAAAGCAATGGCGTTCGGCTGTTTGGTGGGTGTTACCATTCCTACAAACTGTTACATAGTAATCTCGATCGGTACATTTTTCTTGTTCACAACTTTCAAAACCACATGTTAGTGTCTATATGATGCTACCAACAGCCCCCAAATACTAATAATGGCTTGTAACCTCATTAGCTCCTTTAATGTTACATTCTCTTCTTTCTTGGTTTTAAACTCTTTTGTGTCTTTCCCCACTTCTCATTTCTCTAGATAAGCTGGCTTGAAATGTCACCACTTCTTATAAGGAGTTCAACTTCCTTTTCCTGTTCCCATAACCTGGTTGATTGTTCTGTCTTCGTGCTGGTTATCATTATGTATTTTTGTTCTAGCTCCAGACTCCATGTGATTGTTTTCTAGAGGTCAGCATAAATCCTTTTATATGGTCCAAGAACTACACATGATTTCTCGTAGTGTTGACTTTCTTTTCTAGCAAGGTCATCAACTAATTACACCTCTTTACTGTGGTGATTGCTTTCACTATTATGCCACTCACTTTCTGTCTCGTTGTAGTCTGCCCAGAGTTCTGCCCCTCTACTGATGCACTATGATGGATTGGACAAAACCATAATTCTTTGGGATTGCTGGACTTGTCTTAGGCTCATTAAAGAGAACAATATAAACAAACGGGTAAAAAAATCTAGTCTATCGATTATAAAAAATTTTCTTGAGATGAAGAGACCTCTTCTTCCCCCATTTTTAATCTTAGTTTGTCTGCTTTTGGTCTCTCTATATTTGGTTTCTCCTTTTCCAAGTGTCTCGACTTGAATCCCTTGGTGTGGGATTCCTTCTACTGCTTTCAAATCCTCAAGTCTCAGTTTCTCTACTTCTGCACCATTTCATGCAGAGTTGTAACTAGGTGCAGTAGGATCAAACCATTCAATTTCCAAATCCTTAGAACATTCATGCGCATCCCTGAGATACTAGGCTTCCTCGTCTTCTTCTTCATCACTGTCGAAAAAGGGGAGAATAGCATCTCCTCTATTGAAAATGAAGATTGAGAATTCTTCAAATTCCTCCTCAAGTGGTAGGGGGTCATTAAGAATTTCAATTATAAGAGAAACATTAAGGTATGTTGGTACCTCTATCACGGGTCTAGGCTTAGACACTAGCACGATGAACTTAGTTGGATCAAAAATTTTGGCTTCTTTTTCAATAAAGTTAATATTTGGTAGGGTTACATGATTCAACAAGTGATTGGTAGTTACATTTAGCTTTTGAATATCTATAAGGGGGGAACTGCCTTGTTGCCAATGAGATCTTGGATCTCATGTGAAAGTATCATGCAGTTTTTGGTTAAATGACCATGGCCTCGATGGAAGTCACAACATTGAGCAAATTATATTTGAGTGGTATAGGATTTGGAGACGGAGTTGGCTCCAAGGGCTTCATCACGCCTTCCTCGATAAGACAGTTAAGAAAGATGGATAATGGAATTGTCAATGGGGTGAATGTTATTTTCTAAGGTCAAGGATGATTTGGCAAAGTAGCATGGGTAGGTGGATTTGACTAACTCGGGTGTGTACTCAAGAGGTTCACATCATAGGGGTCGGTTCATTAGATTTGTGGAATTTTGTTAGGTGGGTTAGAATTGCCATTATATAGCCTTCTCGTTTTTTGACTTGATTCTTTCTTTTTATGTCCTATGGCTATAGTTCGTCTTTAATCTCTACCCCGACATAAAAAACTTGCTAAAAGTTCATAAAAGGTTAGGTGATCAAATACTTTTGAAATTACAGTTATAGGTTCTTTACTACCATCCTAGCCTTATCTCTGTCTATAGATTGGTTGGTCATCTTAGCTAACTTTGTCCTATAATAGGTCAAAAAATTCAACAAAGGACTCCTTAGAGTCCTTTTTGATGGTGTCAAGCTAAGAAGGATCAAATAAGAGTGGGAACCTCTCACTGGTTTTTGGAATTCGACATCAGGAAGTGTTTTCACATCATCGATCGACATCGACTCATCTTAATCTTTAAGGAAGAGATCGACGATCCCAAGTTCTTTTTCTCCATTCAGAAAGTCTTTTCCACCGGATGACTCGTAAGAGGTGAGAAGCGCCCTCTATTTGTGACATCAATATGAATATTGCAATTGTATTGGTTCATAAACATCATTGCAATATCCTCCCAGGTCTTGGCCTTAGTAGCTTCCAACAACAGGAACCATTTTTGTGTCACTATCAACAATGATTAGTGAAACAGTTGGGCCTTCAAATGATCGCTGATTCCCACAGCTGTTAAAGTGCCGACATACATTCGTAAATGAATTTAGGGATCTCCTGTCCCTTTGAATTTTTCTATATTTGGCATTTTGAACTTTTTCGAGAGTTTTTCATTGGGATAAGATAAAGTACTTCCACACCTAACATATAATCTTTGACTCCCCTTGATTCCTCAAAACTTTATCTAATTTGTCAATCTTATCGAACAAGATTGATTCTCGGGCAGGCACTATAACTCATTTCGAAATAACAATGGTCAGGCCACCGATGGGGGTACCACAACAGACGAGACCTCTCCGGGTAATAGATTTCCATCCCACATATGATCTCATATTCCATCCAGTTGACGGTCATTTTGAGGGACCGCATTTGGATATACTAATTGGGCTTGTAAGGTTTGAATCTGAGTGACACTAGGGTTGAACTCAGGCTTGATTGTTAACAACAGTGTTAACAACTTATACTTTCTTCTACAGGTCTAAGATAACCCTCGTCATATAGGCCATATTCAAATCCCTATTTTTCATAGGTCGTCTCGGTTATGTATGAACTATCCTTCTGAGTCTTCCTCTCAGAGATCTAGCCCAAATGCGTATAGGTTCTTCTTCTAGAAAAGCTATAGTTTGAAATTGGGACTCTAAAATCTAAGTGGGGGATCATCAACCCAAGTCATATCACGGTGTTACTTATTCTTGATAGGGAAACTCGAGATAAAAGGAAGACGAAGAGTAAAAAGGTAAACTAAACAAACAAAATCAATCATAAAAGAAAACTTTAAATAATCCTAAAAGATTCAAAAATAACAAATATAGAAAGTGAGGTTAAAGGGAGATCTTTCAAAAGCAAACAGGAAAAGAAAAAATCTATCTAGCATGCTTTATGAAGAAAAAAAAACAATATATGGATCATACTAAAAGTTATCGTACCTAGCATGCTTTATTTACTATTAAAAAAAACATTCAAAACGTGATTTAGGCTAATGGATTCAAAACAAAGATGCACCAATTGCAACCAGAGGTCGCAACCATCACATAACAAGAGAAAACCTCTCAGCCGTGACATCTAAAGGTCGTGGCCATTACTAAAATGAAGAAAATGTCACGGATGTGACAACAGAAGGTTGCAGTTGTTTTGTTCATGCATTCTATAATGATTTTTACAGTGTACAATGTGTAGGTGTGCAAGAAAAATTTATGTCGCATTTGTCCTAAACATTTTGGCATATGAAAATATTTTGAAAATAAAAAATAGAGAACATGCTTACATTCGAACGAAAACTAGCATCCTAGACTTTACAAAATAAAAAAAATAAATGAAATAAATGAAGTCTAAGTCATGACATTCCCGAGGAAAAAAATAGGAACAAAATTGTTATGACCTATGGAAATATTTGAAATGAATGACTAAACCTAGGTATCTGCTTGATCTACGTCGTCGAGCCAGAAGGATGAGCGAACACCGAAACTACTTCGAATGATTGTGATACCTTGAAATTGATTCAGACAACCTCAAAAGTATAATAAGGAATGAGATAAGGCGAGGGGTATCGGTTATAGCTTGGGTAAGATGTTGGCGGGCGAGTTTCGATTTTGGTAGAGTGTTAAGGTCTCTTTTCTCAATGATTTTCTCTCTCAGAAATGGCAAAAATGAGAGGTATTTATAGAATTATGGGTGCTAACAACGCCCTGTGACATTGTCACGCATCAGGAATGGAAGGGACGCGACCGTGAACAACAAACATCATGGCCGCAACGAATCTTTGACGAACAGAACGATCGTGATGCATGGATGTCGTGGTTGTGTGCAGGATCAAATCACCAAAACAACGGTGAAGATTAGATGCGACGGCCATATGTGAGATCAATGAAGTACCACGGTAGCAAGGTTCCAAGGTGGCAGCTTGTTTTTCGAAGCACTAACACGAAGCACCTACACGACCACAAGATTTAAAGGTGGTGACCATTTTAGAGATAGAAGCACTTGCACGACTGCGAGGTTCAAAGGTGGTGGTTGTTTGAGAGATTGAAGTACTAGTATGGTCGCGAGATTCAAAGGTTGCGGCAGTGATGATGGTTAACGTATGGGTTGTTTTCTTGGCTTTTGAGTCGAGTTCTTGGTTTCACGACCACTTGGAAGAATTTCTTGGTTGTGGTCTTATAAATTTTCATAATCAGAGATGTAACAACTCGGTACGGACCCTGGTTGTAACAACCTGGTTGGTAATGACCCATGTAAAGATCTAACCCAAACCATAGTATTAGCGACAGTTAGTTGACGAGATCTTAGGTCGCTAGAAGGAAGAAAACCCTAACTCAACCTGAAACCTTAATTCGACCCAAAAATTCTAAAAAAGACCAAATATTCAGAAGTGAAGCCGTAATACTTAAAGAAGTCTCGAGATATCTTAAATTAAGTAAATAACATGAAATATAAACTTAAAAATAAAAAATTCTCAGAATTAGGGTAAAATGACCATTTTGCCCATAGTACAGCAAAAAATCTTAAAAACTCAAATTTTAACACATGGCCACCCTAAATTAGATATTTAGATACAATTAAGTAACAAAAGATGAAATAACAATAAAAATGACAAAAATACCCTTGAATGGTAGGCCACCTTGGGATTTGTGCATAAAAGTCACTTTTTTGCCTTTTTAGCCCACAAATAAGAAAAAGTTGTACACGTTAAGTATTATTGTGACCCAAGACTTTTTAAACAAGTAATATACATAATAATACAATAATATAGGTCAACTAAAGCAAATAAATCATTATTTAAAGTTCTTACATAATAAATAAGTTAAAAAGTCAATTCATGTCAAACTAACTTAATTTGATTTAAAAGTTTACACCTATTTAATCAATAGCTACAAAAAAATATGATAATTTATAGGAATACTAAATTAATGATAAACATACTAAAATAATAGATTTTAGTAGGTAAAGACACAAAAAGGATACACAAAATTAATATTTTAGGCGTTTTCTTGCATAATTGGGCATTAAAACTTAGCTTAAACCCCACATTAATGCAAAATAGCTTTTTGGTTGCCCCAAACCTGTCATAGCCGAAATCCATACTGCCCAAAGTCTGAATTTTCAAGTCTCAAATGCCTCGCACCTCCCATTCAACCAATCAAGATTTAGAAAAATTCAAAATAATACTTATATCTTAATTATGAGATACACTACCAAATATTCTATAAATATAAGCCAAACACCACCCCATTCCTCCTCTATATTTTCGTGCTATGAGAGGTGAGGGAGAGGGTTGTGTGTGTTCTTGAGTGCTTTTGAGAGTTTATGCAAGTTTGAGAGAGAAGGAGAGAAGAAGAAGGAAGAATGAGCATGTAGGATTACTCTAAAGCTAAGTATTTACACTCTTCAACCTTTAGAGTAACCAAACAAGTAAGTAAACTCTCATAAACCCTTTGTTATTCTTGTACAAGATACCTCTCAACCCATCTCTATAAATACCTCTAAGAATAAGAATCTAAAAACTTATCAAAAAGGCGTTGTACGTCCAAAATAAGGGCTGTTCATATTTAGATGATTGTTGGATATGGTTGCATGTGGCTATTTTGAATTTAACAACTTGTATATGTTCTAAAACTTTGATATATATGTATAAAATACATGTATGGAAAGAAAAGAAACTAAATCTTAACATACCATGAGCTAGGACACCAAAATCCTAAAAGGCCTGATTTTTTTTGATATTTTGACTTTTTACCCCGAATTTTGATTTATCATAACTAATTGTAGAAATATGATCTAAATGTGATTTTTGTGTCCAAACATGGAGATATGATAGGTCAAAACCCTCCTCAAAACCACTGTTGTAAATATGTGACTAACAGAACTCTTTATCACATGTTTTTACATGACCAGGAACCTATGTTTTCAGTGACAAAATCCAAAAGTGATTTTCATAAAAAGTGCATATAACATATCAAACTATTTACTAACCAAATATTAGCCCTAGATACCCTCGGATGGTCCCCCAAAAGGTTTATGCATTCTATGTTGAAACTAGGTTCTGCTGAACATTTTATAGCTCACTAAACCCATTTTATTAAATGGCCAAAATCTTTAATTTGTTCCAAACAACTAATCTTAGCACTAAACATGAAACTTGTAAGGGACATATTAAGCTAGGACATATCCAAAAATTAGACTCATGTCCCTTGATTTGAT
This sequence comes from Heliamphora exappendiculata, assembly GCA_034768845.1. Classification (NCBI taxonomy): domain Eukaryota; kingdom Viridiplantae; phylum Streptophyta; class Magnoliopsida; order Ericales; family Sarraceniaceae; genus Heliamphora; species Heliamphora exappendiculata. Next base: position 2,483 of record JAOTRH010156377.1, on the reverse strand, counting down.
ACCCCAAAATCTAGACCAACTGAGACCCAAATTCTACATTTTTCTCTATAAAGTGCTGAATTATTTTTCCTTAAATGAAATAAATAACCCATTTATCTTAGGATATGACCTTAGTATTAAACATAAAAGTTGTATAAAATATTCTTGTTTAATTGGTGTCTAAAAATCAGAACATAACTTCATGTCTAGGTATCCCAAAACATTGTTATGCTTTTTAATTTGGCACTTGAATATTTACCTTAATTTGGTTAAGTGTATAGTGGCATGTTATATTGTGGGATTTAAAATATAGATTTTAATTAAATTATGTTTGATGATTAGTGTATGAAAATGATTATTTGATTACTAGAATCCATGCCGTTAAGTTGAATTTATATCTTGTGAATTATAACTTCTGCTTCATATATTTGTACTCCATACTTTAATGAGTTGTACCATGAGCTATACCTTATTTAGATGCCATGCTATAAATAGTTGTACGTGAGATGCATATTGTACATCATAAGCATTGTCACGTCTGCATTTTGGCTTATTAGAGTCCTTTCCGTATCTACCATTGTGGGTTGGGACATATTGAAATTTGTTCTTTTTCTCGGCTCCTAGTCTAGGACGTCCCTGGTAGCCATTTTTGTAACTATTTTGGGATATATTCCCTTCGAGTTCTTTGGGCATGTTCTCGGTGTTCAAAAAGAAAGATTTGTTATTTATGAATACTGTTGGGTACCATGGGTTCGTCACTAGAATTCTAGTTTTGGTAATTTAGACTTTGGGTTAATACCAAGTGAGCATCCCAGTCTTAATGTGGGTAACCCTATAATAAGTCCCATCACAACGATGACAATAAGTCCCATCACGTGATGACAATAAGTCCCCGATGCAATGGCAATAAAGTCTGTCACGACAATGACAATATGTCCCCATCACGACGATGACAATGAGTTCCTGATGCAATAACAATAAGTCCTATCACGACAATAACAATAAGTTCCTAAGTGGCACTCAACCCCACACCGTTGCCATTTAGTAGTAAAACAGTTATGGCATGAACCCCGACGATAAATTTACTATTCGCAACGAGACAATGATAGGTTTGGTGATCAATTACCCATAAAGTCTACTCTAAAATTCTCAACGTGAAATTCGTGTTACGATTCTGGGTATATATCGGGTTGGGCATTTGCATCACGTACCTGTATACTTGTTCTTATATATGCTCGCCTTGCCGTAATTGTCAAATTTGTCTGTTCCATTGACTATAAATTGTATCGGGTGTTATATGATATGCGTTGTAGAATATTTTGTTGTGGGTTTGGTTAGAAGGTTTAGGAAGTTTGCTTCTGAATTTTGACTCATGACATTCGTGCCACAAGTAAGGAAGAAGAACTCTTTGAGGCAGTCGCACCCGAAGGAAAAGGATGTTTTGAAGAACAAGGTGAGTGGCAGGAGCCAATCGACCCCGACAATACAAGTTGAAGAAATTAAAGTTCACCCATTTTGTTCTTTTTGTTCAGTTTCCACGGGCTCATTGTAACTTTTGTTGAATATTTTGTGAAACTGTAATCGCTATGTAATTTGAGTAGTTCTGAATTATTAATGATGTAGTACTTATTTTATGTAACTATGAATTAATAGCTATAATATTTTTCTTAATTATAATTATATATGTATCGACGGGCCCGAAAGATGTGGCGTCACAAGAGAACACCCAAGTTTAAGATACAACTTGGTCAAATTAGAATATCTACACTAACGTAAACACACAAGCATAAAACATTTTAAAGATATGTTGTATATAAGTTTAAAACAAGATTTGGAAGATGTTAAAAAATGGTGCTCAAAAGTGCTAAAGAAAGAAAATGGGTTAGATTGCTCTTAAAAAGAAAGAATGTAGATAAGAAAGAATGTGAGAGTATTTTCTTGACAAACAAACACAGGGGTGAGATTTAGCGATCAAATTGAGTAGATGCTTCTACATTGATATTGGAAAGAAAAGAAAAAAAGAACTAGTTGGAGTGATGGTGATGAAAGAAAAGAGTTAGTTGGAGTGATGGTGATGAAGGATGGTTGATGAAACTCCCTCTCTAAGAATACCATGAGCACCTCCTCCTTTTTTCCTCTCTCCTCTTTTTCTTTTTTTCAAAGCTCACTCTCCCTCAAGAATTATGTATTTTATCAAAGGCGGGATTACTTTATGAATATGAAGGCCTAAGGTTGAGTGAGAGAAATGACTAAGAGGTAGGAAGAATATAAAGATTTGGTGCCAAATATCTTCATGTGCGTTCTTATAAGACTACACTTGAGAAAGGAAAAGGTGGTTGGACATGGCGTTTATAAAGTGGTTAAATTGACTATTTAATTGTAAAGATGAGACGTTATATGTATAAGTATATATCATCTTATTTAAAATAAGAATAAAACAAGAGTAGGATCATTTTTATTTTCAATTTTGATACAATAATTAAAAATTATATTTGTGAATTATA
>JAOTRH010156366.1:0-44656 GCA_034768845.1 Heliamphora exappendiculata | reverse complement strand
TTAGTGGAATAAGTTCTGGTTCGTGCGAGAAAGGATCTAACTCGGGGACAGAGTTAGGGATATCCAATTTTCTCGTATGGTTAGCCCGAGTCCTATACTTCCTCGTGATCCCTCACGTAGCCCACTATACGCATGAATATTTTTCTTATTAGTTTCCGTAATTATTTAATTTACTTAGAATGCCGATTTTGCTGCCGGGGACATTTACGAATTAAATTAAATAATGAGGGGTATTTTTAAGATTTGGCACACCTAAGGATTACCCCCTAGATGGCCAGCCCTAATAAGGGGATAATGGGTTTGATTTATGTTAAGTATATATTTCTTCATAACCTTTTAGGGAATGGAGAATATATACTTAATATAATATATTCTTATATATATCAGGAGAAGGCTTATATATATAAGGAGAATATAAAACCCTAACCCTAATCTCTCCCATAGCCGCCGCCCCTCTCCTCTTTTGGCAATTGATTTTGCCTTTCGGGAGGGGAGGTGTGTGTGTGAGAAGAAATCAAGAGGAAGAAAACTCTTTGATCGGAATCGGTGCCCACACACCGTGACCGCCGTATTACGTCTGGTACATACGTGAGAAGATTGCAAGGTCATCTTCAACGTATTTTCAATTTTTTGAAACTTTTCGACAAGTTTCATAAAGGTATAATGCTATTTAGATTAATATTGTTCTCAATTTTTCATGATAAACGCACATGTCGTTTTTTACGGTCACGACATCGGTTCAATTTTTTTTTCGCATCAACAATGGTATCAGAGCCGTGGTTGCATTTTTCATGAAAAACCATTGTGCTAACCTTTGTTTTGCAGTATATGTCGTTATAATCCGGTTAAATGCATGTATGATTGTATATATGGTTTATATCATTTTTTTAATCGTTTATCTCGACAGTTTTGATTCGAGATTAGATCGGTTGTACGCCTCCTACGTTGGGTATAGGTTTTTTGAGATGTAATCTATTATTTCATTCATTTTTTAGGACCAATATTATAATCAGATCACGCAAAACGAGGAACAAAAACGAAAGAAGAAGAACAGGGTAGCGACGGCAATAGCCTGTTCGGCTAGAACGGTGGCGGCATTTTCAGGGCTTTTGGCAACCTTTATCAATGTGATTTTTTTGCTGAAATTAAGGTTGTTCGTTGGCTATTCGATGGTGGTTCGGTGGCAGTTCGACGACTACGGCAAGGCGGTCAAAACGGAGGCCAAACGGAGGTGCTGAATTTTCACCATTGCAGAAATTTCGGCCCTTTGAGGATTTTTTTGGGCCACTTAGACATCGTATTTTGACGCAACATTTTTTTAAAATCAAGATCTTGATGTGCTCTATCTACCATAATTTTTTGGGAGTTCAAAAGTGGCGACAAGGCGGTCAAATAGTGGCTGGAAAAAGGCGGCGCAGTGCTGCCTTCACAATAGAATTTTTGACAACTTAAGGGGCTGTTTGGGCTTCTTTTTCATCATTTTTCTGGCGTTCTAGGGTTCTAAAACCCTAGGCGTTTAATCTTTAATTCGAGACCGTCGGATTAAAAGATTAAACAGATGGACCGAATCATAACGACTTAATTTATATTTATTTTGTCATTGTTTAATTATTTATTTTTTTTTTTATTTAATTGCGTGGATGGATGTTATTTTATTTTATTTTTCTTTTATGCATATTTTAATTAAGGGAAGTATATTAGGAAAAACAATTTTATAAAATAAATAATCCTAACAATTTTTTAAAATAGGAAAATAAATAGATAATCATTTATTTAATTTTTGTATTAAAATTAATTAATATTTTTTAATTAAAATTTAGATAATTAATTTCTTTGAAAAAATTAAATATGAAAGTTTTTTTGTTTATTTTATTATGGTTAAACAAGGAATATTTTAATTGATTAAAATCGGATTTATTTTAATCGGGAATTAAAATATGTTTAATCGTTTAAAATGAACAAAAAGAAAAAACTCTTGATTTTTAAAATATTAAGTGGGAGAAGGATTTAGTCACAGATAAATTCTATGGTCTCTATTACACGTTCGTAGGAGATGTGATTATAACTCGTGCGCTAGCTTAAACTTTCGGTCTTCTTAAGGAAGGGCTGTAATCATTGTATATCTGGTACGAATTTTTGAAAGAAGTAGATTTGAAAATAGTGCGAAGTAGGGTTCGTTCACACTGGGCCCATGGCTTTGACACGGTATTTTCAAATTAAGAGTAATGGTTACACACTTAACCCGTGAATAAAAATATCCTCCCTAAGGAGTTACTATTTTTATTTGTGGAGACTAAAATTAATTGGCTATTTAATTTACATGGAATGTCCTATATCAAGAAATGAAAAATCTAGTAGTTATTTGTTCGTTAATTGTTAGACGTTCACACTATATGGCCTATCAACTGATGTGACTCTGGGCCGGTGATTTTTTATTATGATATTTGATTCCAGCAGTAAATTAATAGACTGGTATGTCTGTCCGGATATGTGTTGATTAGTAGCGTCCACACTACGTGGCCTGCTTAATCACGAAAGATTTGGGCTGCCAATAATTTTTTTTAAATTAAAAAGTTTTTCTCTTTTGTTTTTTAGGATTTAATAATGGGATCATTCAATCCACTAACGAAAATTCTCAAGGAACATACATTAATTGGACCTAATTTTATCACATGGAAAAAGAATCTCGATATTATCTCAACTTCTGACGACTATAGGATCGTGTTAGTTGATCCCGCTCTACTCGCTCCCAATAGTGTATCTTCTAACAAGAGATCCGACACTATCAGGATTGGGTCGACACTATCAGGATTGGGTAAAGACTGATAGAATGGCACGTTGCTACATCTTGACTTTCACGTCATATGTTTTACAAAGCCAATATCAGTCTATGGATTCTGTAGCTGATATGATTTTTAGCTTTACAGAAATATTTGGTGAGCAAGGTCGGACAGTAAGGCAGGTTGCCATTATGAATCTTATGAACGCGAATATGGCAAACGGTTCACCGGTTAGGGACTACGTTTTGAAGATGATCGGTCTTCTTAACGAGTTAGAGGTCCCTAGAGCCAAGATCGATGCGGAATTCCAAATTGATATCATGCTCCAGCAACTGCCCAATTCATTTCAGCAATTCTGCCTCTATTATAAAATGAACAAATTGGATTTTACTTTGGCAAAATTGTTGAAAGAATTACAGGCAATAAAGGGTGTTATCCGGAAGTTAGCACATGTGTTTGTTGCGCAAAAGGCTTCTTCTTCTAGGCCAAGCGGTGGTAAAAAGAAGAAGAAAAGAGTGCGACAGGATAATGCACAAAAGACTGACAGGGATAAGTCATCAACTGCCAAGGCAAAGGTTAAGATGCCTAAGGGTAGTTGCTATTACTGTTTATAGCTGAGATAATGAAAAAGAGATTGTCCTGATCACTAGAATAGCGTGGTTGTAGGTAAAGCATTTTCTTTAATTATTGGATCATGATTAGTGATTGTATCTACGGAAACCTGGTGTGTAGATAAAGGAGCCACAAATCATGTGTACAATTTGTTGCAGGAGTTCCAGGTGATCAGAAAATTTAAAGATGGCAACGTTTACCTTCAGATGGGGTATAACTCCCAGGGATTGCTACTGCTGGGAGACATAGTTCTTTCCTTTCAGTAGAATAGGTGTTTAATTTTAATGAATATTTGTATGTACCTCAAATCAGGTGAAACTTAGTTACGATTTCCTGATTGGGTATTGACGGATATTGTGCTTACTTCAATAAGAAATTTTGCAATATTATGGTTGGCAAACACTTCATCTATCATGGCACATTGGATAATGGTCTTTTACACCCGTTTATTTGTATTGCTCAAAATGATGAGATAAATAACTAACATGTTTTACCATTTAATAGGGAAGGTTCCTCGCGGAACCAAATATTACTTTGACATCTTTGTCTAGGTCATCTTAATCTAAAGAGAAAACAAATACTGGTAAAAGATGAACTTTTTGGTTCATTAGAAATGGAGGCACTTCTAGTCTGCGAATCATGTTTAGAGGGTAAGATGACCCCAAGGGACTTAGAGCCAAAGAAATATTGAAACTGGTTCATTCTGATGCATGTGGTCCTATGAACATCCAGGCAAAAGGTTGGAAAGACCCTATGATTTGATCGTGGTGGTAAATACCTCTTTGGGAGTTCAGGGACTACTTGTCAGAACATGAAATTACATCCCAGTTGTCTGCACTAAGAATGCCACAGCAGAATGGTGTGGCAGAAAGGAGGAATAGATCTTTTAAGAAGATAGTAAAGGACATGACGAGTTATTCGATTTTACCACAATTATTTTGGGGGTTTGCATTAGAGATAATGGTTTTTATTCTGAATTTGGTGCCTACTAAAGCAGTTCCCGGTACCCCTAAGGAGTTGTGGACTTGGCATAAGTCAAGTCTTAAACATTTCTAGATATGGGGATTACCCAGCACACGTGTTGGTGGAAAATGAAAAAATGGTGAAACCAAATACAGAAGTTTGTTTCTTTGTAAGAAACCCTAGAGGAACTAAATGTTGTTTTAAATCCTAAGAGTTAGAGGGTATTTGTTAGCACAAATACAAGATTCTTAAAAGAGAATTATGTAATAAATCACAAACCCAAGTCGCAAGTTGTTCTAGAAGAGGTCAGGAATAATGATTTGGTACAACTAAAAAATATACCTCATGAATGGAATGAGATACCACCTATCGTGAGTACACAGTAGGAGTTTCGTCGTAGTGGGAGGGTTGCTCGTCAACCCGAGAGGTTCATGTTCTTGGGAGAGTCTTACGAAAAAATTCCTGAAGAACATGATACCGAATTCAGAAACTATAATAAAGCACTACAAGATAACGATGCGGACTTATGGCAAAAGGCTATGAAATCTAAGATAGAGTCTATGTATTCTAATCAGGTTTGGGATCTTGTAGAACCATTAGATGGGATAAAACCCATCGAGTGCAAATGGATCTACAAGATAAAGAGAGGAGTGGACGAGAAGGTAAAAACTTCAAAGCTAGGCTTGTAGCGAAGGGGTTTTCTCAGAAAGAAAGGTTCGATTATGAGAAAACCTATTCGCCGGTGGCTATGCTTAAGTCAATTTAGATTCTCCTATCTATTGCTGCTAATCTCGATTAGAAGATTTGGAAAATGGACGTCAAAACGGCATTCCTTAACGAAAGTCTTGACGAGAGCATCTATATGATGCAGCCAGATGGTTTCATAGCAAAGAGTCAGGAGCACATGATCTGCAAGTTTAAGAAATTCATTTATGGGCTTAAGCAAGCATCAAGATCTTGGAACACTCGATTTGACCAGGCGATTAAAAGCTTTGGCTTTGATAAGTGTCCTATCGAGTATTGCGTGTACTGGAAGTGCGATGGGCATAAGGTGGCATTTCTAGTCATTTATGTTGATGGCATTCTCCTTATCGGAAACGATGTGGGGTTGCTATCTTCGGTGAAGGTATGATTATCGAGTCAATTTGACATGAAGGACTTGGGAGAAGCGAGCCAAATCCTTGGGATCAAGCTCATACGAGATCGATCACGTAGGATTTGGGCTTATCCCAAGCCCGTTATATTGACTTGATTATTGCTCGTTTTGTCATGGAAAATTCTAAGAAAGAATTTTTTACTTTTTGACATGGGATTACTCTATCTAGGGATCAGTGTCTTAGGACACCTCAAGAGATAGAGAGGATGAGAGCTATTCCTTATGCTTCGGCAGTAGAAAGTCACATGTATGCCATGCTCTACACTAGACCAGATATCTGTTATGCCGTTGGCATGGTAAGCAGATATAAGTCTAATCTAGGGGAGGAGTATTTGACTGCAGTCAATAATATACTCAAGAACCTGAAAAGGACTATGGAGTATATGTTAGTGTACCAGGTTCATAGCCTTATACCCCTTGGGTATACAGACTCGAATTTTCAGGCTGATAGGGATTCAAGATGGTCCAGCTCAGGATACGTGTTTTCTTAAGGAAAGCACATTGAGGGGAAGTAATGTCTCATCCGGGAGACTTTACAACGTAGAGATGTTGTGGTTTGCATGGTTGCATCTGCAGATAACCTAGCGGATCCTTTTACTAAGGTAAAAGGGCTAGGTGTCAGATGTGTTCCTACATGGCTGTGAGTATAAGTGGGAGATTGTTGAGATTGTATACTAAAAAGTCATGCTTTTTTGTATTTTATTCTAGATCCCTGGCTTATTAATGAGAAAATTTGAGATGATTTTGCATTCATGGTTTCATATTTATATTTGTGATGAATGAATGCATAGTCTGTATATTTTGTCCAGTATTTGACTCGGTGTGTACTGCACGGAAGATTGGGTCAAAAGTTCTGACAGATTATACAGGTAGGCTCACAATCATAATGGACCTGGACGATCTATTGGTACAATTGTAGTACATCGTTATAGTAGCCGGTCTTGGCTAGGTCAAACGGATCGAATTCAAATTTTGAGAATTCGATGTTTGAGCTCGATGTGTTAGTATACTTGGAGTGTATTGAGCGGGATCAACGGGATGATTAATTTTATACTGACTATATGAATTTGATCCACATCCCGTATTATCGTGTATTGTACGAAATCTTAATCCTAAAGTGATTGATTAATTGTGTTCAGATGATGCATAGTACTTTCGGTGGTCAATGGTTGAGATTTCCTCCATGAGATCAACAATACTGATGAGTTAGGTGCTGGTATTGTTTGTCCGATGATTGATAATTAGCGGACAAGAACTACGTCCGATTTATGTTGAGGAGTTCCCCCTCGTGTGCTTTACTTATAGGTTTGATTATGCTAAACCTGTACAGTGGGTCTTCGGATCCGGCATATTAAAAGGTTAAGCGGTGTAGTTGCGAGAAAAATAGGATAATTAAATCGGGTTGTCAGTAACCTAATTTATTTATCGAGAATCTATATTTTAAACATGGGGAGAATTCAGTGCATTTGGTAATTGAAAACTCAAGACATAATTTGAGTTAGGGCCGGGAGTTCAGTCAGGACCTTTAGTGGAATAAGTTCTGATTCCTGCGAGAAATGATCTAACTCGGGGATAGAGTTAGGGATATCCGGTTTTCTCGTACGGTTAACCCGAGTCCTATACTTCCTCGTGATCTCTCATGTAGCCCACTATACGCACATATATTTTTCTTATTGGTTTTGATAATTATTTAATTTAATTAGAATGCCGGTTTTGCCGCTGGGGACATTCAGGGATTAAATTAAATAATGAGGGGCGTTTTTGAAATTTGGCACACCTAGGGATTACTCCTTAGGTGGCTGGCCCTAATAAGAGGATAATGGGTTTGATTTATGTTAAGTATATATTTCTTCATAACTTTTTAGGAAAGGGAGAATTATACTTAATATAATATATTCTTATATATATCAAGAGGAGGCTTATATATATAAGGAGAGTATAAAACCCTAACCCTAATCTCTCCCATAGCCGCCGCCCCTCTCCTCTTTTGGCAATTGATTTTGCCTTTCTGGAGGTGTGTGTGTGAGAAGAAACCAAGAGGAAGAAAACTCTTCGATCGGAATCGGTGCCCACACACCGTGATCGTCGTAGTGTGTCCGGGACATACATGAGAAGATTGCAAGGTTGTCTTCAATGTATTCGGGACTTCTTGAAACTTTTCGAAAAGTTTCATAAAGGTATAATGGTATTTAGATTAATATTGTTCTCGATTTTTCATGATAAATGCACACGTTATTTTTTACGGTCATGACGTCGGTTCAATTGTTTTTTTCGCTCCAACAAATTTTATTTTTTAATACAAAATATTTTAATTAAAATCTAATTTTTGAATTAATTAATTAACAGGATAAATGAAACATATATGCAATCATCCACGCCGTTCATATATATATAAACACGATATGTATATTTTTCGATTTTATGATCCAAGTGAAATACTAAAGTGTTTTAGTCTTCCTAAGAGAAGCTGCTATTTCAATCCCTGTTCGTCTTTGATTCAGTATTTTGATTGCATCAAGCTTCCCTGATACTATCTGATATATCAATTATATCATATCAGTCTCGTATATATCATAATATACATCAAAATTAGCCTCGGGAGAGAAAATGTCATCGGTAACCACCAGCCACTGCCGGCACCACCTTGCCACCACCTTTAGGCGGCTCCTGCCGCCTCATCTGAGCTCTGTTTTCGACGAATTTTATACCGTTGAAAAGCTCTCTAAATATGAGGATTTTTTGTCAAAACATTTGGTCGAAACCAGTACCGAATGTTTTCGGTACTGGTTTTCGGTACTGGTTTCGGTTGCCTGACACAATACTGTGCCGCCAACTTTTTGAGGATTTTTTGACATCTTCCTGAACTCTATTTTCGACATACTTTATATCAAAAGAAAGCTATCAAAAAGTACTACTTTTCTATGAAAAAATCTACTCGAAACTAGCTCAAAAAACTACCTAGAACAAACTGCCGCCGCTCACCAGCTCCGTCGCCTAGAACTGCTAACTTTTTTAGGCTTTTTCAACATCTTTCCGAACTCTTTTTTTGACGTATTTTATACCATTGAAAAGCTCTCAAAAGGTAAAATCTTTTTTCAAAAGTACTTCTCAAAAATAGCCCAGAAAACTATTGGAAAACTACTTGGATGCTGCATCCGCTGGCCTATTTCCGCCTGCTAGGTTATGATTTTGGTCCAAATTTTTTTTTGAAAATATTTTGAGAAATATTTTATTACCATTTTATGTTTAAAAAACTACCCAAAAATCCGTCGCAAAAATGGCCTGAAAAATCATAAAAATCGCCGCCAAATCACCGGAGGAACCGGGCTATTTTGGTAAATTTTCCTTGCTATTTTTGACTTGTTTTTTATGATATTTTTATTCATAAATACTACAGAAAAACTTACTAGAAAAAACTATTTAAAATCATAAAAAACTTATCGCGATCTGTGGCCCGTAAAAATTTAAACCACCGCCGGTGTCGGCTCCGTTCTTCGTGTTCTTGGATATGTTTAACCTGTTCTTAAATAATCTAAATAGATATTTAAAAATATAAAACTAGCTATTACATCGATCCAATGTTTCGAATGCTCACATTCAATCTACCATGGTAAATTCCCGTGATTAAAAAAATAATCACAATTCACACTATTCAATCAAATATGAAAAATAAATAACGATCATAAAATCGGAATTAGTACGCCTGGAAAATAAAGTTAACAATAGTTCTAAAACTACCCAATCCCGATAATCGAAAACAAAAATAAAACAACTCTGATACCAATTGTTGGAGGCAAAACTGCTAAGATATTTGTTTTTGCAAACGATTATCTAAAAAAAATTAACTGGATGGATAAATTCCAAAACAAGCTCCAGATAAAACTTTTGGTGATGAACGATCAAAATAAAACCTGTGCATCTGAAGTTAATTTAGAATAATACCTTTTTACCAGTCGAATCTTCAACTACGATTTTAATCTGAGTTGAAACTCTTGTCAGATCTTCTACTGTATTTTTTTATGTGAATTTTGCACATAGTGTGGGCTATAATCCTCGGAGAACTCGTACTGGTAGAACCATGACAACTTTAGTCTTAAAAGACAAGTTATAAAACTGGTTCAGTCTACCCACATATATATAGGGCTACAGTAGGGACTTGGGGAGTAATTATGAATAAGACTTCTAGTGAAACACAGACACGTATCAGCAGTTTTTACAACTAAGAAAACCTCATAGCGGTATCTACAATTATGAAAAATCAGCAGCAATTTTTATAATTTTTATAAAATACTAAATTACAGTTCACATCACTAAAGAACTATAATTGCACTCTGTCCCATAATCTCAAGACCATATACATTGAGCTCCTATTATTAAATATTTACCATTTCTCTATACGTTAAGATTCTCGATACCCGCCAATTTAATTTAATTACTGACAATTTAATTTAATCGGCGTTTTGATATTCTTTAAGCCATTCTGCTTAACTTATTTGACCGCTGGATAATCAAATCCACCTATAGGATTTGGCCATGTCAAAACTTATGAGCTTTCTTAAGGGAGTTTCGTCAATCCCGATCTTTCGGAACGTGAATTTCGTCAATAATTAATATTCGCCATATAAATAATATCGCTATCTAACTCACAAAAAATATAGACCCATAGAAGTTCGCACTCTCTAATGAATCAAAATAATGGATATTAAATATATACAAATTAATAATTATTTTAAGATTAAGAGGATAAGCACTATTCATAATAAACTTGGGGTGTGAATCAATTTGTATAGTCAGTATAAAATTAATTATCCAAAATATCTCATTCAGTACGCACAAAGTGTAGTAGCATAAAGAATCGAAACAATAGACGATGCTAGTATCTGTTCCCTGTAATCAAGACAGGCCTACTAAAACTCTGTGGTACAATCGTACCGATGGTATGTCCATTTCCATATAAACTGTTAATATAAAACTTATATTCTGTAAGAACCTAAAATCTGATCTTCTGTGTACAAGCTGTACTCTACATATCAGATTAAATATTATACAGAATATCGAACATCCATGCATAATATTAAAGAAATAATACACACACATTACTCATAAAGATTCTCTTAAAATAAAAAATTAATTTTATTAAAAAAAATTAAATACTGAAAACATGATTTTTAGTATACCAACCCTAACATTTTCAAGATATTCGATTGAATAAAAAATCATCTTAAACGAATTATTTTGTAAAAAATAAAATATCTAAAGTTTTTTCATTTAATTAAAAAAATTTAATTTCATTTTCTATTATACAATATTTTAATTAACATTGAATTTTTTGAATTAATTAAATTAACAGTATAATAAAAACAAATATACAATATCCACGTAATTCATATATATATATATATATATATATAAATACGATATATATATATATCCCAATTTTATGATCGAATAGAAACTCTCGTGAGTTTTAAACTTCTGTTGAAGATAAGATGTATCAATCCTCGTCCCTGTCAGCTTCCTGTATTCCAATTGTAACAGAATTCTTTGATACACTTCGATATATAGAGATATATTATATCAGTATCAAAACACATCAGAAATATCGAGTCGAGACAACCCGAGATAGCCCACCACCGCAAGCTACCACTGCACTACCATTGCCACCTTTTGCCGCCAGCTTCAGGTGACTTTTGCGGCCACCTCGGTGCTTCGTTTTTTACACTTTTTTATACTGAAATATAGCTCTCGACAAGTAGTATTTTTTTATAAAAAAGCCAGCTCGAAAATAGCCCGAAAAACTTCTTGAAACAGTCGTCGCCGCCGCCCCAAACACCCCATTGTTTGGGCATTTTTAGTGGTTCTTTTGATCCCTTTTTTTTTGAAAAAATAGCTCAAATATCCAGTCACCTGTTTTTTTAATGAACTCAAAAAAAGTTCGAAAAAGCTTCTGAAATAGCCCCGAACAGTGCCACTGCTAGCGCCACTGCTGGCCGCCTATGTCGCTTGTGCCGCCTGTTTTGTGGACTATTTTGCTGCAGTTTTTTCATGGTTCTATGTAGTATTTTGAGGTACTGTTTACTTCTTTTTATGTCTAAAAAAATACTCAAAAAATAGTCCAAAAAAATGACCCAAAAAATCAGCAAAACTGGCTCCAAATTGTTGCTGGCAGAGCCGTCGGTGGTGGGCTATTTTTGCTGATTTTTTGCTATTTTTTGCTTATTTGTACTGCTGTTTTTAATACATAAATAATGCTGAAATTTACTGAAAAAAATCTATTTTTAAAATTGTTTAAAAACTACCGCAATATGTGGCTCGTAAATCTCGAAACCACCGCCGGTGCCACTACTTGTTCTTCGTGTTCTTGGATATTCAACCTGTTCTTAAAAAATCTAAACAGATATTAAAAAATAAATAACTAGCTATTACATCGATCCCATGTCCCGTAGACTTACATTCGATTCTAAAAAAAATCTTAATCTATTACGATTAACCCTCGTGATTAAAAAATTAAATCATCATTCAAACCATTCAATCAAACATAAATAAATAGATGATCATAAAATCAGAATTTAGAACACCTGCAAAAGAAAGTTAGCATTGTTCTAAAGCTATCCGATCCCGATAAATCGTAAACAAAAAATGAAACGGTTTTGATACCAATTCTTGGTGGCAAAACTGCCAAGATTATTATTTTTCCAAATGATTTTCGATAAAAATTAACTGGGCGAGTAAACGCTAAAATGGGCTCTAAATAAAACTTTTGTGTCGAACGATCAAAATAAAAATTCGTGCAACCACAGTTAATTTAGAAGAATACCTTTTTCCGATCAATTCTTTAACTACAATTTTGATTTCGACTTGAAGCTCCCGTTAAAACTTTTACTGCTTTCCCGTATGGGATTCCTGAACGTAATATGGGTTACGAACCTTCGAGAATTCGTATCGATAGAACATGGTTAGCTTTAGTCTTGAAGATAAATTATGAATTTGGTTCTACCTACCCGTATATTTATAGGGCTACAGTTGGGGACCTGTGGAATAATTATGACTAAAACTTCTAGTGAAACATAGATACCCATCTAGCGATTTTTACAATTAAGAAAACCTCATAGAGGTATCTATAATTATGAAAATCTTACAGTGATTTTTGCAATTTTCATAAAACACTAAATTTTAATTTACACCACTAAAGAACTGTAATTGTATTCTAAGCAATAATCTCAAGATCTTCTTGCATTGAGCTCTTGTTGTTAAATACTTAATATTTTTTTTCACGTTAAGATTTTCGATACCCACCAATTAAATTTAATTACTAATAATTTAATTTAATCGGCATTTTAAAATTCCTTAAGCCTTTTTGCTTAACTTATTTTACCATCGGATAATCAAATCCACTTGCAAGGTTTAGTCCGGTCAAAACTTATAAGTTTTCTTAAGAGGGTTTCGCCAATCTTGATCATTCAAGATGTGGATTCCATTGGTAATTAATATTCACCATATAAATAATACTATTATCCAACTCACCGGAAATATAGACCCATATAAGATCGCATTCTCTAATAAATTAAAATAACGAATATTAAATATATATAAAATTAATAATTATATTATGATTAAGAGTATAAGTACTATACATAATAAATTTGGGATAAAAATTAAATTATATAGTCAATATTAAAATTAATTATCCCAATTTGTCCGTTCAATATACACAAAGTGTACTAACACAAAAAGTCAGAATAATGGACGACGCTATTATCTGTTTCCCGTAATCAAGGCAGGTCTACTAAAACTCTGTGTTACAATCGTGTCGTTGGTATGTCAATTTCTATCTAAACTGTGAACATAAATCTTATATTTTGCAAGGACCTAAAATTTGATCTTTTGTGTATAAGTCGTACTATACACACTAAATTAAATACTATACAGAATAAATGACATCCATCCATAATATTAAGAAATGATATACATACATTACTCATTAAGATTCTCATAAAATGTAAAATTACTTTTATTAAAATAAAATTAAATACTAAAAATATAGTTTTTAGTATACCAACCCTAACACTTAATGTGTTCCCTAGTCTTGGGAAAAGTCTCACCGTTGAGTTGGGTGAAACTCGTAATAACGCGTCTGATTTGATTGGTTTTGTAATCTTGCCCAAGTTGTGACGGTGTCCGGTTCTAAGGAATTAAGCCAATATTTGCCTTTATCTTTAAGGGAGAACGGGATCAACTTCGTTTTAAGTGCTTCATCAAAAAAATTAGGAATTTTTATCGTTAAGTAGATTTAGAGAAATTCATCTATGTGCTTGTAAGGATCTTCATTACCAAATCCATAGAAAGGTGGGAGTATTTGAATGTGAAGTGAGTGAAGCTCGATCAGAGATTTAACCTAGGGGTCTTCCTGATTTTGGTTTGCCATGGGAGTGCGTGTGGAATGTGAAGCGAGTGAAGCTCGTAGCACCATCCGAAAAGTGCATTCAATTTCAGCGGTCAAAGGGATCTAAAAATGGACGTGTTGATTAGCAATCGAGCATACACAATAAGCAATGAAATACTGGGAGTGGGTTACAAGTCCACTAAATCTAGTTTTTTTGGATTAAAAACAAAAACAAAAATGTAATGTCATACCCAAAAATGTAATGATGCGAGACCCTGACTCGTTTTCTTTTTCAAAGTTTTTCGACGCGTGTTTGTCATTTTTGTTTTCGTTTTTGCATGTTTAAATGCTTTTAGATGCATGATCAGGCTTAGATATGCATGTGGGGTAGGTTCCCGGGGTTGTGGGACGTTGTGGCGCGAATTTAAAAAAAAAGATATTTTGGAGGCCTATAAATATCTAGAGTTAGATATTTTCAAAAGATATTTTCAAAACTTATCAGCTAAGTTTTCTTTTTTCTCTCTGCCTTCTCTCTAATTTCTCGGGGGCCTAGAGCTCGATTTTCATCGATCCAATAATGGATCCTTGCTATTGGCACGGTGGGTTACGCGTTCATCCGGACATAATTTCATTCTTGTAAAGTTCAATTTTGCACGTGGATTGAGACATCGAGTTTTTAACTCACCGATTTAGGATCCTAGACTCTCATATCTTATAAGGGTGCTACGTGTAATCGTGTGTGTTTTTAACGATTAAAAATGCATGAAAAATTGATTTGCATTTCAAGAACAACGGGTTTTGGTTTGAAAATGGGGTTTTGTGTTGTTTTGGTGGGATGGAATCGGATTTTGAGGTTTCTCGTTCAGTGGTTCTTGATGTTTTGAGTTCGTGTATGTCCGTGGGTGTTAAATATATGCAAATCGGTAGGTTTGTGAGTGTTTCGAAGCATCATAGTGGGTGTTGGAGAGTTTGGAGGCTTAGAACACCAAGAACAGGGAAATCTGGGTTTCTCTCGGGTGGTATCTCGCTTGAGCGCCCGATGTTAGCTCGAGCAGACCAACTGCGTAGGGCCCTTTTATTTTGTTGTTATCTCCCTTGTCCGGACTCGAAATTGGGTCGTTCTTGTACTCAAATTGAAGCCCCGGAAGTCCTCTTTCCAATGACACCTCTCTCACCTTAAAATTGGTTTTGTAGAAAAACTTATGATCAAAAGAGTGGAGGTATGTCAAGATTTCCAAATTATTTTTCACCCGTTTTTGGCCAGATGTTTGGGAAAAGGTTGTTTTTCATCCTTGTTGGCCCCTTTAACCAAGTTTCTTGTTTCTTGGGGTGTCGTGAGCTTTTGTTGGACGTGTGCAGGTGTCGTGGGTTTATGTGGGAGTTTGTGTTGGCCATGTTGGGCGTGTGTGGGTTTGTGTTTGCCGTGTTGGACGTGTGTGAGTCCATTTTGGTCGTGTTAGGGCCTTGGCTATTTATTGGTGTGATGGTGGTTCGGCGGTTGGGTTTTGGTTTTCGATTGGTGTCTTATGGCATTCAATTGATTAATTTATGAGGAATAGTCAATTCAAATACCTGTGGATTCCTTTTGGGGGTTTGGTTGGTCGTGAGGTGGTTTGGGGGTCGTGTTGTGGCATTGGGTGTTTCGTTTAGGTGATGTCCTCAGGGTTAACGTGCACAGTTGTTCTTGAGGTGGTTTGTGCATCGTTGTGTGCAGGAGTTTGGTTTTGTTTCTCGGTTTGGGTTTTCTCCCAGCGTTGACCGCTCGACCGGTGGTTGTGCGCTCAAGCGGGCTAGTGGTAGAGATATATGTCGGTAGGGGACTGCTCGAGCGGGGTTATGGCAGTGTGTTATGTTGGTTGGGGACCGCTCGAGCGGTGGTTGAGTGCTCGAGCGCTTGTGTTGGTCTCTGGGTTAGGTTTTGATTTTGGTTTTCTATATCGTTGGTTGTCCCGGTGAGTGGACGGGTCGTTCGGGTGAGCGGATGACGGTGTGTGGCATGTGGTCTCGTGATGGGTTATGTGATGGGTGGCGCTATGATGTGAAGTTATATATGGCTGTGTGCATTTATAACTGGCTATGTGCATTTATAACTGTTTACTTATGTACGGATTATGTAAGTGGATTACATAGTTTTGGTATCGTTACGTGTACTGTGGTTGTATGCTTTAAAACTCAAGAGTTTTATAGGCATGGTTATGTGGAATATGTGGAATGGATGCATGTGATGCATGTTGCGTGGGCTGTGCAACGTAGTGATAGTACGTGATTTTATGCATTTAAATCCTGATTAGGTTACGCATAGGTGTATGGGATGAGTTAGTTGAATATGTGGTTCTGTGAATGCTAGCTCTGGCTGATGATGCATACGTGGGGCGGATAGTGGTCCCTCGGTGAAAGTCCATAAAGATGCATGTATGGGGCGAATAGTGGTCCCTCAGTGAAAGTCCGTAAAGATGCGTATCCCGTGGTCGGCGATTTCATCCCGTGGTTGACAATGTGTTAGTTTGGGTTGCGGTCCTTCGGTGAAAGTTCGTAAAGATGCATTAGTTTGGGCTGCGGTCTTTCGGTGAAAGTCTGTGAAGATGTGTTTGTTACACGGGTGGTGTGCGTTGTGTGTGTTGCAAGGATTGCGTGTGTTGTGTGTGTTGCACGGGTTATGTACATTGCATAGATGGGGGCTACGGTCCTTCGGAGGAAGTCCGAAAAGATTCATGGATTGCTTGTATTGCATTTTGGAACGGATAGACCAATTTTCTTAAAATTGTATTATCAGCCTATAGGATTCGTAATACTAGAATCGTTTTCAACGCTCTGATGAGTCAAAAAATAGTTTTTATGCTTGCTTTCCCATTGCATGTGAAAATGGTTTTCTGGCTCTGATGAGTCGTGATCTTAAACTGTTTTAATGGCTTGAAAAAGAGTAAAAAATTGCACTTCGATTTTCTAGTATGTTTTGTTTATACTGCATCCTGTCTAGTTTCTGTTGAGCTTTGGCTCACGGTGTAGGATTTTGATTTTCTTCAGGTACCGGTCACGTAGGTTGATCTGGAGGTGCCGGAGGAGGTGGAAGAGTGTAGGCTTCTTTTTTTTTAGTTTTGTTACATGTATGTTGTAACTTATTTTTTGGCGTTGGAGCCGTGTAATGTAATCCGTTTGGCTATTATATACCATGCATGTATGTTTTAATTTGAGAGTGTATTCTCGGGTTGGGTTATGTTGTTTGTTTGTGGGTGTTTCACGTGACCCAGAGTTTGGGGTGTGAAAGATTGGTATCAGAGCTCTGGGTTCGAATACCTATGAGTTGTGGGATGATGGTGCATTCCCGTGTGAGGTTGATTGCGTGTGCTTGATTGCATGTGTTTATATGCTTTGATAAATGAACAAGTTAGCATGTTAGGCATGAGAATGATGTGTATATGTGAGCATGGGGGTTGAATCTTAGGAGTGATAGTCCTACCTTTGGGCGTTTGGGTTAACAAACTTGGGAGCCAAGTTAGAAATGCGTTTAGCTGACATAATTTCTAGTCGGGAATCTGAGTAGATTATCCGGATTGACGCGTCATTCTTGTCGGTTCTCTCGGTATGTGGGGTTTGTTTAGCATGAACCTATGTGTTTATGTGTTAGTATGTTTATGTGGTTCGTGTTTATATGGTGCATCTTGTGTTTTGTATTTCCATTCATATAGACATAATGTTTGCGCAAAGAGGGCGAGGCTGTGTTCGGGGCCGTGACCATGGGTTTGGAGTTGGTGGTGGACTTCGTGGGTGGTGTGCTGTGTTGAGGCAGCTATTGGCAAGGATGTGAGGTTGGGGTGAGTTGTAGATCCCATGTTTTTGAGATGTTGACCGTTGTTTAGGATACCTGACCTTGTTTGATTATATCCTATGAATGGTTTGGCTGACCATCTCTCGTGCCTGTGTCGATTGTGATCAACAGTTTGTTTCCTTTTGACCTTGTGCTGAATTTCGGGGACAAAATTCCTTTAAGGGGTAGAGTTGTGAGACCATGACTCGTTTTCTTTTTCGGCATTTTTCGACGCATGTTTGTCATTTTTGTTTCTACATGTTTAAATGCTTTGAGATTCATGATCAGGCTTGGATATGCACGCGAGGTTGGTTCCCGGGGTTGTGGGACGTTGTGGCGCAAATTTAAAAAAAAATATTTTGGAGTCTTATAAATATCTGGAGTTAGATATTTTCAAAACTTCTCAGCTAAGTTTTTTTTTTCTCTCTGCCTTCTCTCTAACTTCTCGGGGGCCCATGACTCAATTTTCAACGATCCAATAGCAGATTGTTGCCATTGGCACGGTGGGCTACGGGTTCATCCATACAGAATTTTATTCCGATGAAGTTCAATTTTGCATGTGAATCAAAACGTCGAGTTTTTCGCTCACCAAGGTAGGATCCTAGACTCGCATGTCTTATAAGACTGCTACATGTAATCGTGTGTGTTTTACCGGTTAAAAATGCATGAAAATCGATTTATGTTTCAAGAACAATAGGTTTTTGGTTTGAAAATGGGGTATTGTGTTGTTTCGGTTGGATGGAACCGCGTTTTGAGGTTTCTCGTTCGGTGGTTGTTGATCTTTTGAGTTCGTGTATGTCTGCGGGTGTTAAATATATGCGAATTGGTAGGTTTGTGAGTGTTTCAAAGCATCATAGTGGGTGTTGGAGAATTTGGGGGCTTAGAACACTAAGAACAGGGAAATCTGGGTTTCTCTTGGGTGGTATCTCGCTTGAGCGCCCGATGTCCGCTCAAGCAGAATAGCTGCGCCGGGCCCTTTTATTTTGATGTTATCTCCCTCGTACGGACTCGGAATTTGGTCATTCTTGTACTCAAATTGAAGTCTCGAAAGCCCTCTTTCGAATGACATCCCTCTCACCTTAAAATTCGTTTTGTAGAAAAAATTATGATCAAAATAGTGGAGGTATGTCAAGATTTCCAAATTATTTTTCCCCCGTTTTTGGCCGGATGTTTGGGAAAAGGTTGTTTTTCATCCTTGTTGGCCCTTTTAACCAAGTTTCTTATTTCTTGGGGTGTCATGGGCTTGTGTTGGACGTGTGTAGGCGTCGTGGGTTTATGTGGGAGTTTTTGTTGGCCGTGTTAGGCGTGTGTGGTCTTGTGTTTGTCGTGTTGGACGTGTGTGAGTCTGTTTTGGTCGTGTTAGGACCTTGAGAGTTTGTTGGTGTGATGGTGGTTCGGGGCTTGGGTTTTGGTTTTCGATTGGCATCCTATAGTATTCAATTGATTAATTTATGGGGGTTAGTCGATTCAAATACGTGTGGATTCTTTTTGGGGGTTTGGTTGGTCATGTGGTGGTTTGGGGGTCGTGTTATGGCCTCGGGTGTTTTGTTTAGGTGCTGGCCTCGGGGTTGACGAGCACGGTTGTGCTTGAGGTGGATTCTGCATCGTTGTGTGCGGGGGTTTGGTTTTGTTTCTCAGTTTGGGTTTCCTCCCAGCATTGACCACTCGACCGGTGGTTGGGCGCTCGAGCGGGCTGGTGGCAGAGATATATGTCGGTAGGGGACAGCTCGAGCGGTGGTTGTGCGCTCGAGTGGGGTTGTGGCAGTGTGTTATGTTGTTTGGGGACCGCTTGAGCGGTGGTTGAGCGCTCGAGTGCTTGGGCTGTGTTGGCCTCTGAGTTAGGTTTTAGTTTTGGTTTTCTATATCGTTGGTTGTCCCAGTGAATGGACGGGTCGTTTGGGTGAGCGGATGACAGTATGTGGCATGTGATGTCGTGCTGGGTTATGTGATGGGTGGCGTCATGATGTGAAGTTATATATGCCTGTATGCATTTATAACTGGCTATGTATATTTATAACTATTTATTTATGTACGGATTATGTAAGTGGATTACATGGTTTTGGTATCGTTATGTGTACCGTAGTTGCATGCTTTAAAACTCAAGCGTTTTATAGGCATGGTTATGCGAAATATGTGGAATGGATGCATGTGATGCATGTTACGTGGGCTGTGTAATGTAGTGATAGTACGTGATTTTATGCATTTAAATCCTGATTAGGTTATGCATAGGTGTATGGAATGAGTTAGTTGAATATGTGGTTCTATGAATGTTAGCTCTGGTTAACGGTGCATATGTGGAGCAGATAGTGGTTCATCGGTGAAAGTCCGTAAAGATGCATATATGGGGCAGATAGTGGTGTCTCGGTGAAAGTCCGTAAAGATGTATATATGGGGCGAATAGTGGTCCCTCGGTGAAAGTCCGTAAAGATGCGTATCTCGTGGTCGACGATTTCATCCCGTGGCTAACGATGTGTTAGTTTGGGTTGCGGTCCTTCTGTGAAAGTTCGTAAGGATGCATTAGTTTGGGCTGCGGTCCTACGGTGAAAGCCCGTGAAGATGTGTGGGTTGCACGGGTTGCATGCGTTGTGTGTGTTGCACGGATTGCGTGCGTTGTGTGTGTTGCACGGGTTGTGTGCAATGCATAGATGAGGGCTATGGTCCTTCGGTGGAAGTTCGAGAAGAGTCATGGATTGCATATATTGCATTTTGGGATGGATAGACCAATTTTCTTAAAATTGTATTATCGGCCTACGGGAGTCAAAATACTGTATTATTGGCCTACAGGAGTCGTAATACTCGAATCGTTTTCAAGGCTCTAATGAGTCAAAAAATAGTTTTTATCCTCGCTTTCCCTTTGCATGTGAAAATGGTTTTTTGGCTCTGATGAGTTGTGATCTAAAACTGTTTTCAAAGTGTTTTAATGGCTTGAAAAAGAGTCAAAAACTGCACTTCAATTTCCTAGCATGTTTTGTGTATACTGCATGCCAGTCTAGTTTTTGCTGAGCTTTGGCTCAAGGTGTGGGATTTTAATTTAGTTCAGGTACCGTTCACGCAGGTTGATCTGGAGGTGCCGGAGGAGGTGGAAGAGTGTAGTCTTCCTTTTTGCTAGTTTTGTTACATGTATGTTGTAACATGTTTTCCGGCGTTGGTGCCGTGTAATGTAAATTGTTTAGCAATTATATACAATGCATGTATGTTTTAATTTGAGAGTGTATTCTCGAGTTGGGTTATGTTATTTGTTTGTGAGCGTTTCACGTGACCCGGAGTTTGGGGCATAACAAACAATATAAGCCCATGCGATTTGATCATAAAAGAACCAAGTTGAAAGTATCAAAACTAAAGGAACTTGTACAACAACATCCTCCACATTAAAAAAAAACAAGGCCTCTAAGTTTCATTTAAAAAAAATTAAAAGCGAAAGTATGGGTTTTATTTGTAAAACAACTTCCCAAATAGTCAATTTATACCCCAAAGGATACCCAAAAGATGTGGGTCAAAAATCGTTTTTAAAATCAAAGTTTCAAAAACACAACACAGCAGAGGTCCGCCCGAGTGGACCCTCCACCACTAGAGCAGTGGGGTGGCAGTGTACTTTTTGCCAAAAACCTAAAAATCTTTCCAAGTGTTGAAAGAACACTTGATTTTCTCAAAGTTCGAACCTGCTTTAGAATAAGCATAAATTTGAAGATAATCATGCATTTGGTACTGAAATAGCCCCTATGAACTCAACAGCTCAAAATCAGCATTCAAAATCATGTTGTTTCATTCAAAAACTAAGGAATTCAACCCATAACACGAGCCCAATGCCCTCACATGCATAAAAGAAATGAATTCATGGCCTTAGGCCTTACAACGCAGGTTACTCCAACCCAAAATATATTCGTCTAAGTATCAAAAAAAGAATTACATTTACAATTTCAATTATCAAAAGATGCTATTGGTGAATATGTATTCTATCAAAACTACACAAAAAGGGTCCCGTGACCATTCGTCTTACTCCAACTCCTTTTTTTCGCTATTACCTAAAAGGGTTTATACAGCATGAGTCGAGGCTCATAGAAAATGGACTAAGAATGAGCATATGCTTGATATGCGAGGATGGTTATGTGAAATACAATACTTGATTTTCTCTAAAAGCCAATTCCATTTTCCAAACTAAACTCTATTTTTTAAAGAAACAATTTTTCTTTCACATAACTAGATTTTCATTAAAGACTATAATTTTAATGTTCTACTATCTCGTTGAATTCAACCATTTCAACGTGACACAACACCATTTCCCAACAACCCAAGGCTTCCTAAATTCCATAATTCGTTCACGTCATTCAATTAAGGATTAACAACCCAATTCAATTATTGATTTAATTAGATATCAAACCCGAACGACACCTATAGACCCAGGTGTAGTTATCACAACTAGGCCATGTGAGGCTCGAAGGATAAGTACCTATTCTATAGCTCGACACAAAGAGCACACATTTTTAGTTTTCCTTGGAAACATCGATAGGTAACCGCCCAGAGCACGCTTTTACAGGAATTAATCTGATAGAAGGGCCTACAATATATTGTAAAAGATTTCAATCTTTCACCGAGGAGCTTCTCGAGCCTAACTTAGTCATTCGATTCCATTACAAGTACTTTAATTATATCATGTTCATTAACAACCAATACAAATCCAACCATTAACCCAGCTCCTCTCGCCAAACTCCACACAATTATGATTCCAATTCCAAACCTTCTCATATATTCTCATAATTCATATATTCAAATGTAAATGTTCAAAAATCCCCAAGTTAACATTTCACATGGTTCACATCCAACGATTTACCGATTTTATACAAAAACCTTCAACCCAACATCCACCATTATCACATATCATATAAATTCATGAAATTTATATGCGACTAGGTTAATAGAACCCCAATTTGTCCAAATTTTCTATCAATTTCAACATTTAGATCCCTCAACCCCAAAAGCCCTAATTTTCATAGTTTTGACTCAAATCTAAAACCTTAACTCCTCATTTTTCAATTCAATCGTCTTTAACAATAATCACATGGTAAAACCACTTCAAATCATCCTCATACCTAAGATTTAACATCTTTCAACATTAAACCCTAACCTAGGGTTCTCAAAACATAGATTCATCATGCTTATATATATAGATTCAAAACAATCAACTCATATCCAATAATGTTCACAAGTAGTCATAGATCCTACCTCTTAGATGCACAAAACACAAGAATGGAATCCTAGTAAGCTCTAATCACGAAGATCTCCAACTAAAAGGCAAAGAGGAAGTTTTCAACACCAAGCTCAAGCCTCCAATGGGTGCTCAACCAAGAGGGAACATGAAATCACCTCTAGAAGAGCAAGAGAAGCTCAAGGGAGCACCCAAAAAAGTCTCCAGGGTTTAGAATCTCTGTTTAGAGAAAGGGAGGGAGGAAGGAAATGAAAAACAAATGTTGTACCCATAACTTAAAGTTTTCTCGCCAACAGTTTGCTCGACCGGACTTGAGGCTGCTCGAGTGGTCCCCTCTTTCTCGATATAAAAAAATGTTTCTAGCACCAGTCCGCTCGAGCGGTTAACGTTGAGAGGGACCTCGAACAAAAGATGTATATGTGGATCGAATTATAAGCTAAACACCTCAAATTTAACCCAAACAACACACAATAATGGTTCTCATGCACTACCGAGCATATAATTATTGTTAATAGTCGTTATCATGATCTAGTTTTTAATTTTTGCATAATTAAACACTTAATTATTTCTCACCGAAAATATCATAACACAGTTTCATTAATCACTACAAATAAAAAGGGGCCGGGTCCCTACAACCACCGCCACTTAGGAAATTTTTTCCTCGAAATTACACATGCATCACGAATCAAACAATTAGTGGTACTTTCTATGAACTTTTGACCCTCGCTTCTACGTAACTTCTTCAATGCCATGATGAAGCCACAAAATCTTCACGTATGTGTTAGTCCTTCCTCATAAGACTTGCTCTTTGGTGTCAAAAATTCTCACCGGTCTCTCCTCATAGGTAATGTCATCCTCAACCCTCAACTCGGTCCAATACAAAACGTGTGAGGGATCCAACTCGTACTTGCGTAACATGGATACATGAAAAATGTTGTGCAGCGATGCTAACTATGGTGGCTAAGCGAGGTGATAGGCCACCTCTCTGATCCTCTCGAGGATCTCAAACGGTCCGATGTAATGTGGTGATAACTTTCCACTCTTTTCGAATCACATCAATCCCTTTCGTGGCGAGACCTTCAAGAACACGTGGTCTCCCACCTCAAATTCCAATGGTCTCCTCCTCTTTTTCGCGTAACTCTTTTGACGATTTTGTACTGTCACTAAACGTTTATCGATAGTGACAATCTTTTTTGTAGTCTTACACGCAAGCTCCAGTCCCAACACGGCTGTCTCCCAGACATCAGCCCAACAAACAGTTGACCTACGTGGTCTATAATACAATGCCTTATAAGGCGCCATCTCAATGCTCGATTGGTAATTGTTATTGTAGGTAAACTCCACTAATGGAAAGTGGTCCTCCCATGACCCCCGAAAGTCTAGCACACACGCCCGCAACATATCCATAAGTATTTGAATGGGGCGCTTTGATTAGCCATCGGTCTGGGGATGAAAAGCAGTACTGAGAAGTAGGTTCGTCCCCATAGATGACTGCAAACTCTGCCAAAAATGCAAAGTAAAATGGGGGTTTCGATCTGACATAATGGAAACTGGCACCCCGTGAAGTATGACTATCTCACCCACATACAGTTTGCAAAGCTTATCAACGAAATCCGTCATGCGAATGGGAAGGAAGTGCGCAGATGTAGTCAACCTGTCAACCACAACCCACACGGCATCATGCATGTCCAAAAATGAAATCCATGGTAATATTCTCTCACTTTCATTCTGATACTAGTAGCGGCTACAACAGACCCGTTGGTCTCTGATGTTTAACCTTCACTTGCTGGCAAGGAAGGCAACGCAAGATGAAACGCGCAACATCTTTCTTCATACCCCTCTACTAAAACTGCCTACGCACATTATGATACTTCTTGGTGCCACCAAGGTTCACCGCCAAACATGAATGATGGAACTCATAGAGCACGCCATTCAGACATAACTCCAGCACAAAAATTTTCCCAACAAATCTCAAACTCTGATCGGAGTGGATGGTTCACTCCTTGGCATCCTCCCCACTCAATGCTCACTCTCGAAACATCAAGCTCTCTGCATCCAACCGTTGAGCCTCCACAACGTGGTGAACATTGTTGGGATGAGACACCATCGAGAATAAGGTAACGTAGTCACCAGATTCATCAAGCTACAGGTCATACTCACTGACCTCTCCGAGCATATTCCACTCTCCGACGGCCATGTAAGATATCGAGCTCAATGATTTCTAACTGAGGGCATCGACTACCACATTGGCCTTACTCGGGTGATAGTATAGGAAAAAATCATAGTCACCCAAGAACTCTACCCATCTCCTCTGACGCAAGTTTAGATCCTTCTACGAGAACAAATACTTTAAGCATTTGTGATCTAAGAACACCTTAAAGCGCTCTCTGTACAAGTAATTCCTCCATGTATTTATAGAAAAAACATTGTCACAAGCTTCAAATCATGAGAAGGATAGTTCTTTTCATGGATCTTTAACTATCTAGACCCATTGGCAACCACCTTCTCTTGTTCAATCAACACACAACCCAGTCCCTCATGCGATGCATCGCAATTAATGGCATAGTTGAGCCCCCTTTTTGGTAAGATCAAAATAGGTGCACCAGTCAACCTCGTCTTTAAGGTTTAAAAAGTGAGTTCACAACTTTTATTTCACACGAACTTTACTCCTTTCCACGTAAGGTGTGTCGTAGGCCTGCCAAGCCTAGAAATTTTTTTCACAAACCGCCTGTAACAACCCGTCAAACCCAAGAAACTCTAAATCTCAATAACGTTCTTTAGCTTCTCTCAACTCATCACGGCTTCTATCTTAGAAGAATCTACTGTCACTCCATCTCCCAAAACTACATGCCCCAAAACTTTACTTTAGGCAACCAGAACTCGCACTTGTTATAGTTGGCATATAATCGATGCTCGCATAACAACTATAGAGCAATTCGAAGATGCTCCTCATGTGCCTCTTCTGATGGTGAATAAATAAGAATGTCATCTACAAATACTACCACAAATCTATTAGGGTAGGGGTGAAAGTTACAATTTATAAAGTCCATAAATGTTGCCGATACGTTAGTCAGTCCGAATGGCATGACTTGGAACTCAAAATGTCCATAACAGGTAGAAAAGGCCATCTTTGAAATGTCTTCCTCGTTGACTTGCAACTGGTGAAAACCAGATCTCAAGTTTATCTTGGAGAAGCAATATGAACCCTTCAATTGATCAAGCAAGTTGTTGATATGAGGCACAGGTATTTATTCTTAATGGTTATGTAGTTCAACTTATGATAATTGATGTAAAGGTGTAAAGATCCATCCTTTTTCTTTGCAAACAACACTGGTGATCCCTAAGGTGACACACTAGAACAGATAAAACTCTTGTCTAACAACTCTTAGACCTGCACCTTTAACTCTAGCAACTCGGCCAGTGCAAAGTGGTAAGAAGACATAGAAATAGGGGCAGTTCCAGAAATGAGGTCAATGGAAAACTCAACTTCCCGCCGTGGTGGAAGCTCAAACAAGTTGTCCGAGAAAAAGTTTGAAAACTCACAGACAATGGAAGGAAGCTCCCCACGAGTAGAATCAATGTCACTCGTCAACAAGGCAGAGAAAATGAGGCTAAGGCTACCGCAGTCTTGTGAACTATGAAGTCTAGGCACTAACCCATTGCCCTAATCACCCATAAAATATAAGGAGTCTCTCTCCGATGTACAAATAGACACTCATCGCTGGTCACACTCGATGAAGGCAGGAAAAGCGGCCAACCAATCCATTCCTAAGATGATATTGAATGAGGCCATATCGAGCACGATGAAATTGAATACTAGACTGCGATCGGAAATCTTCATCTCATAAGCTCTACATATACATCTCAATATGGTAATCCCACAAATTGGTGTCTCCACACACATGGTGCTACCCATAACGTTTATCTCTAGCCCCAATGCAAATGCGAATGCAGATGAGATGACTGAATAAGATGCTCCCGTGGCAACAAGAACACTGGCCCAAGAATGGTACATTAGGAAGGTACCTCGAATGATTGACGGGCTGGCTGCTGCATCCGGTACGGTAGGTGCCACTAAAGTGCTAGGCTCCACGAGGGCGTATACTCACCCCTAATTTCTCTGATTCTGTCCACTACTCCCCCTAGCTCCTATAGACGCCCCAATTTAACCAAGCCAAATCTTAGGCACCCGCCTTGAATACACTCTAATGCCAAAAATATGATAATTGTGCTCAAAGATGATCCCTAGCAAGTAAAATCAAGAATCTAGTTTAAAACCCCAAAAACTACCAAAAACCTTCAAGACGTGATAATCCTATCCCAACGGCCGCCACCTTTGTGAAAGCCCTAGAACAGGCAGTTCCCTTGCTCTCACGGCCACTACCTTTTTGAAAACCCTAAAATAGGCCATGACTTCCTTTGTAACGGCTACAACTTCTTAAGCCTACTGACCTTTTTGAAAATCTTAGAACAGGCCGTTATTCCTTTATAACGGCTCCAACTTCC
The DNA here is from genome assembly GCA_034768845.1 of Heliamphora exappendiculata. Lineage (NCBI taxonomy): Eukaryota > Viridiplantae > Streptophyta > Magnoliopsida > Ericales > Sarraceniaceae > Heliamphora > Heliamphora exappendiculata. The sequence goes on along the minus strand of JAOTRH010156366.1, from coordinate 17,248 downwards.
AAAGCCTGGCCGTGACTTCCTTTGTAATGGCCCCAACTTCCTAAGCTTAGCCACGACTGTCCTTTTCATTAATATAAAGGTAGCAGCCGGCACTATACAAAAGTAAAAGGTAGCGGCCGCCACTTTGGCACCTTTTTGGATAGATGTCTGCCTTCCAATAGGGGTCTGTGTTGCTCACCTTGCCTATAAATAGACGTTATTTTCCACATAAATAAAAGAGAAGAGTCTAGATAACAAAACTCTATCGGTTTTAAGTACCACCCGATATTTTCGATATCCATGCCATACTTCCCAAACACCGATCGTGGTTTTTCTTGCAATGGGGAGGTCTTGAAGCTTGTATTGGTTTGGAGGTATCCCATTCTTACATCCAATGAAGCATTCGAGGTGGATAATCACACGAGGTAACCTTAAGAGCCCACAACTCTTCTATACGCCCTCATTTTCTCTCTCCCTAAGGCGTTGCGGATAAGGTTTACATTATTTCTGCTGGTTATTTATTATCCATTTCGATATAAGCACTTTCATATAAGATTTCTTTATAAATAGTATGTATGTAGCTTTCTGCTTTGTATAAAACAGTCGTTTTCCTTTTTGTTTTTATGTTCATAAGCACACTGAGCACATGAAATTTTTTAGGGTTCTAAAAACATGTTGGCCATGACTGTTCAATGTCACGGCTACAAGTTTTATTTAGCCTACAGTCGCTGCCATCATCTTTTTCCTCATGTTGTCACAGTTGTAAGGTTTCGTAAGGTCAAAAGTATGAAAACCTTTTTAAAACTTTATGTTATCCTTTTATTCTTAAGGTTTTCCTTTCCTTCTGTTTATTTTTTTATTTTTTGTGTCATAGCTCATGTTTTTATTAGAAAAACAGATGGTAGATCTAGCCTAGATTAAATGGGTTGTGGTCTCCATCCCGTACATCCCATTCCTTTACGTTATGTAGTTCTAAAAATATAACCGCTGTGACCATTCAATGTCACGGCCATGTATTTTCTTAAACTTATAGTAATGGCCGTTAGATATTTTTCTTCCATCATTTCTTTTTCTCCATGATTGTCACGGCCGCTACATCCTCTTGCTACGGTCATGAGGTTTTATGAGGCAAGTGACATGAAAACTGTGTTTGAAGCATTTTGTTATTTTTTTTAGTATTCTGTACACTCTTTTTTTGGAAGTAGTGCTTCTATAAGGGGTTATGGTAGATCTAATCTAGATCTAACCTAGATCTAATATGGTCTCCATCTCGAATATTCAACATATTTAAGTTTGTTTTAGACCTTGTATGCTAAACATCCCTTTTGGACCTCAAAATACCCTGGCCACAACATTCATTTGTCATGGTCGTAACATGCATGGTCGTAACATGCTGCATCTTAATTTCTAACGGTAACCCTATATTTGTTATGGCCACTAGTTTTATGACTTAGTTTGTCATGCCGCAACATTTGTTGCTACGGCCATGAGTTTTCTGTACATCCAGTAGCTTGAAAATAATATTTAAACATCCTTTGTTTATTATGTACAACTTGTATATAGCATGATTAGACGCAGAAACATTGTTGCATCTCTCTTAGGCCCTTCTTGTCGTATTCCGCTTCTCATCGCATGTTTTTTTTGCTTTGCTTTCCTCATACGATACGCGTGTCATATCTAGAAATAGTAACCAAGTCGTATGACCACAGATTCATAGTTAGGATTTTGCTTCTTTAATTGCTTTTTGTCTGAACTCTCTCCAACCTCCTTTTTTGTATATGTTACCTTTAAAAAGTTTACAACAAGAACCAACATTAATAAAGTAGAGACCAACCACACGGTTCAGAAAAAAGAGTGCCTAGCACCTTCTATTTTTGTATCTTAGCCCCCGAACCCTCTTTTCTCTGGTTACGCTTTTAAAAAACAAGCAGCTATCTTTTTAATTTTCTTGATTTTTCTCGAAAATCAAGTGGCAACTCTATTTTTTTTTAAAAACAAAAATGTGTTCCAATATCATGGGTTTTCTATTTTAAAGAGAAGATAACATTTTAAAAAAAACAAATAGATATCTGGTGCGCCCTCCCCCTCCCTTTTTCAAACAGTGCCTACAGTTTTTATAGCGACTCCGCTGGGGATAAAAGTTTTTTTTTTATTTTTTATTTTTTATTTTTTTTAATAAAAAATCATAAGAGGGCTTAACTTGAAATGCCAATGGTTCTTGTTGTAAACTTTTCATTGGTATTCGTATTCGGATTTGCATTTTTGTGTGCTTGATTCTCGAAACTCTTGCTCTGCCTACCTGATACCATGGTCAGTTTATTATCTCAGGGCTATGTCGGGGAAGCCAGTAAACTTTTTGGCCACATGTTCCCATAGACGTAGTAAAAAGAGTTATTGCGTACCGTTTGATCATGTCTTGCACCATTCCTGGCATTAGGAGGTATATTCTTGACTCTATTCAGAAGGCACGCTAAGTGCAGACCTACCAGCCTTCTCATGTGCGTTTAACTTCTTGAAACCCTTTCTTTAAGGATTAATAAATCTTTTAGGATTATATGATTTTCTTTTTCAAGATATTTTTGTTTGTATAATTAGTACCTCAATTAGGATTAGTTTTCATTTATCCGATCGGTTGACGAACGCAAGTTTATCTCGAGTTTAGACCCAGCTGACGAGTCCTTCGATTTCCATGAGTCCTTTCAATTTAGAGAGCCAGAATAATAGCACCGAGTAGAGAAGAACCTATACACACTTCAGCCTGATCTCTGAGTAAAAGACTCGAACGTGTAGATCAGCTGAGGTTACCAATGGAAAATCCAGAATTAACTATGACAAATATGATGAGGGTGATCTTAGAGTTACAGCCGACACTCAGGGGGTTAACACTGCTGTGGCCAATTACGCTAGGATTCAAACACAGTGTTAGGCACAAATCTAGGCTTTACAAACTCGGGTTGTAGACCCTAATGAAGTTCTCTGGAATGGCCAAGAGGACGGGGTAGAAGACAACCTTTGGGATGAAAATATGAGAACCGAGGGAGCCCAACAAGTAGCTGCGCAGCCTGTCTGGCTAAGAATCTCATAAATCCTTACTACGAAAGAGTCGATCTTGTCTGAAAAGGTCGACAAACTAAAAAAAATTATGAGAAAAGCTCGAGGGGTTAAGGATTACATGTTGAATGTGGAGGGATTCTGTCTATTCCCTGAGGATAAGCTTCTCGAGAAGTTTAAGATACCCAACATGGAAACGTTTAATGGAACGGGAGACCTGAGGATTCATCTGAGGATGTACGTGGGAACCCTGTCGCTGATGGGGATCAGTGATCAGCGATTAGTTGAAGGCTCAGCTCTTTCAGCAATCTTTGTTAGGAGCTGCTCAGAAGGGATTTCTATCTCTGGATGCTACAAAGATGAAAACTTAGAAGAATATTGCTACTTCATTTGTCAACCAGTATAACTATAATATCCAGCTTGACGTTACCAGTCGGGAACTTGAGACTACCCGATAAGAGGGGCCAAGGAGTCTTTCATTGAGTTTCTGACCCGATTGAGAGCCAAAGCTGCTAAAATAAAAAATTAACCCACCGAGAAGGAACAAGTGAGGATGGTGGTGAAGAACTTACAGCCACAGTTCTACAAATATCTGATAACACAGCTGCTAATGACATTTAAACAAGTTTTCGATGCTGGGGTACAAATAGAGGATGCATTGTAGTTCGGGGATATTGAGAAGGGAGAATCAAGGCAAAGAGTAGTTCAAAAGTTGTATGCCAATAACTCGAACAATGCCACCAATGCTATGAATCGAAACTATGAAGTGAACATGTTAAATCCCAATTCGAACCAAGCTAATCCACTCCGCAACTAAAAGAGAACTTTCACCCAACTCACTGCTCCATTGTCTTCTATTTTAAGCCACCTGATTGAGAGGGTTTTTCTAAAGCCTTTGGAGCTAACCCCGCCTCTGAATCCTTTACTACCTAGATACAATCTAACCTAGTACTGTGCCTTTCTTGAGGGGCATGGTCATTTAACCAACAACTGCATGAGGCACCGGCATGAGTTCTAATATTTGATAGAAAATAAGGTGATTCCTCCACCCATTGCCGTTTAAAAACCGAATGTGACCACCAATCCTCTGCTAAATCATGCGACTCAGCAGAATGTGAATGCCGTCGAAGAAGGGTCAAAAAGTTTATATCCTATAAAATTCAATCTCCTCAACAGAATCAAAGCCAATTCCAGTTCTACCATCCAATCAAAAGGTATTGTTGCTCGACGACCTTATTCAGGATCTGATAGACGATGGTTTTCATAATTTTTTTATCTTTATCGTCCACGAGGAGGAAGGTCCTCCCTTTTTGGATGGTAATGATAAAAGAGATGAAGAAATCATACATTTATGGGAGGATTTGGCGCGCCTTAAGGTGTGAAATGAGTTAGAGAAAGATGGGATTGACATCAAATACATGTTTCGACCGTCTCAAGTGATGATACAGCATGGCACAGAGGGGCAACCTAGTACGGAGAAGCCGAGCCGAGTTTTAGAGTTTAAGAAACAAAGAAAGCAGCATAAAAAATAGGAGCATATTCAAAAGGAAAGAAAGTTGATAATAAGAGTAGGTAGGAAGAGAATTTATCGAATAGTAAGGAGACCGAGAAGAAAGAGAAGGACTCACCCTAGGCGAACCTGTTGGAAATTGCAAGTTCTGTGTTCGATCCCTCTATATACATCATTTCTCTTCAAGAATCGAAACTAAGAACTCCTCTACCTGAAGGGCAGTCTTTATACTCTCTCGACGTAGAGGAAATCATGTACCAGAAAAGGAACGATATGTGGGAATTGAAAGAAATAAAGCAAGAACTCGTGAATGCAGAGTATGATGAAGGAGAAAACGTGCCAGAATAGTACCTAATTATTGAGGAACCATACGACCATGGGGGCCTGTGGGAACTTTGGGTCCCTCTCTTGTCATATGACAACGAGGATTTGTTTGATGAGGTATTGCTGCCATAACTCTTCGAATTAGAGAATGATATCAGTAAAGAATCCCATTAGTTTGCACAAAATGTAATGGGAATCGAGGAGGATCTTTGGGGACTCAAAGGAATTAGTAAAGAAGACAATCAAGGAAAGACAAGCAAAGACGACTTTTGAACTTTCCAAGAAAAGACATACCTGGTGGCTGAAATTCGAGAAGTGACCGACCAGATCGGGTTTGTGGGAACCCAAGGAGCAAGTTAAACATCTGACAAGAAGCGGGAGGCCCATTAAGCCCGCATAGCTTGAGAAGGAGTAGCTGAGTAGGAACATAGAGGAACCAAGAAAGCAAGCAGAGAAGCAGAATAGTGAAAAGGATGACATAGTTTTGAAGCAACTCAAGAAGACGCAAGCAAATGTGAGCATTTGGGGATAACGTGTGGCATCCCATAAGCACCGAAAGGCCATTTTGAAGGCTCTCAAAAGTGTGGACATTTCGATCAACGTCTCCCCCGACCAGTTGGTTGGAATGTTGATACCCGAGAAGCAGTCCAATGTATCAACACACAACCCAGTCCCTCATGCGATGCATCGCAATAAATGGCATAGATGAGCCCCCTTTTTGGTATGATCAAAATAGGTGCATTAGCCAACCTCGTCTTTAAGGTCTAAAAAGTGAGTTCACAACTTTTATTTCACACGAACTTGACTCTTTTCCACGTAAGTCGTGTCATAAGCCCTTTAAGCTTAGAAATATCTTTCACAAACTGCCTCTAATAACCCGCCAAACCCAAGAAACTCCGAATCTCAATAACGTTCTTTAGCTTCTCCCAACTCATCACGGCTTCTATCTTAGAAGAATCCACTGTCACTCCATCTCCCAAATCTACATGCCCCAAAAACTTTACTTTAGGCGACCAGAACTCGCACTTATTATATTTGGCATATAATCGATGCTCCCATAACAACTATAGAGCAATCCGAAGATGCTCGTTGTGTGCCTCCTCTGATGGTGAATAAATAAGGATGTCATCTACAAACACTACCACAAATCTATTAGGGTAGGGGTGAAAGTTACGATTTATAAAGTCTATGAATGTTTTCGATACGTTAGTCAGTCCGAATGGCATGACTTGGAACTCAAAATTTTCATAACAGGTACAAAAGGCCGTCTTTGAAATGTCTTCCCCATTGACTTGCAATTGGTGAAAACCAGATCTCAAGTTTATCTTGGAGAAGTAATATGAACCCTTCAATTGATCAAGCAAGTCGTCGATACGAGGCACCAGGTAATTATTTTTAATGGTTACATAGTTCAACTAATGATAATCGATGTAAATGTGTAAAGATCTATCCTTTTTCTTTACAAACAACACTGGCGATCCCTAAGGTGACACACTATGATAGATAAAACTCTTGTCTAACAACTCTTGGACCTGCACCTTTAACTCTAGCAACTCAGCTAGTGCAAAGTGGTAAGAAGGCATAGAAATAGGGGCCGATCTAGAAATGAGGTCAATGGAAAACTCAACTTCTCACCGTGGTGGAAGCTCAAACAAGTCGTTCGAGAAAAAGTTTGAAAACTCACAGACAATGGGAAGAAGTTCCCCACGAGTAGAATCAATCTCACTCGTCAACAAAGCAGAGAAAAGGAGGCTAAGGCTACCGCAGTCTCGCGAACTATGAAGTCTAGGCACTAAGCCATCGTCCTAATCACCCATAAAATATAAGGAGTCTCTCTCCGATGTACAAATAGACACTCATCGCTGGTCACAGTTGATGAAGGCACGAAAAGTGGCTAACCAATCCATTCCTAAGATGATATTGAATGAGGCCATATCGTGCACAATGAAATCGAATACTAGATGGCAATCGGCCATCTTCATCTCATAGGCTTTACACATACATCTGAATATGGTAGTCCCACCAATTGGTGTCTCTACACACATGGTGCTACCCATAACGTTTATCTCTAGCCCCAATGCAAATGCAAATGCAGATGAGATGACTGAATGGGATGTTTCAGTGTCAACAAGAACACTGGCCCAAGAATGGTACACTAGGAAGGTACCTCAAATGATCGATGGGTTGGCTGCTACAACCGGTATGGTAGGTGCTACTAAAGTGCTGGGCTCCACGAGGGCGTATACTCGCCCCTGATTTCCCTGATTCTATCCACTACTCCTCCTAGCTCTTGTAGACACCCCAATTTAACCAAGCCAAATCTTAGGCACCCGCCTCGAATACGCTCTAATGATAAAAATATGATAATTGTGCTCAAAGATGCTCCCTAGCAAATAAAATCAAGAATCTAGTTCAAAACCCCAGAAAACTACCAAAAACCTTCAGGACGTGATAATCCTATCCCCACGGCCGCCACCTTTGTGAAAGCCCTAGAACAGGCAGTGCCCTTGCTCTCACGGCCGCTACCTTTTTAAAAATCCTAGAACAGGCCGTGACTTCCTTTTTAACTGCTGCAACTTCTTAAGCCTAGTAGCATTTTTAGAAACCTTAGAATAGTCAGTGACTTCCTTTATAACAGTTGCAACTTCCTAAGCCTAGCCGTGACTTCCTTTGTAACGATCGCAACTTCCTGAGCCTAGCCACGACTTTTGAAAGTCACGACTGTTCTTTTCATTAACAAAAAGGTAGCGGCCGCCACTTTGGCACCTTTTCGGACTGGTGTTAGCATTTCAAAAGGGGTCTGTGTTGCTCACCTTGCCTTAAATAGATGTTTTTTTCCATAAAAATAAAAGAGAAGAGTCTAGATAACAAAATTCTATCGATTTTAAGTACCACCCGATATTTTCGATATCCATCCTATACATCCCAAACACCTATCGTGGTTTTGCTTGCACTGGGGAGGTCTTGAAGCTCGTATTGGTTTGGAGGTATCCCATTCTTACATCCAAGGAGGCATTCGAGGTGGATATTCACATGAGGTAACCTTAGGAGCCCATAACTCTTCTATACGCCCTCATTTTCTCTCTTCCTAAGGCGTCGTGGATAAGATTTTCATTATTTTCGCTGGTTATTTATTTTAGCTGTTTCAATATAAGCACGTTCATATAAGTTTTCTTTATAAATAGTATGTATGTAGCTTTCTTCTTTGTATAAAACAGTCGTTTTCCTTTTCGTTTTTATGTTCATAAGCACACTGAGCACGTGATGAACTTTCTAGGGTTCTAAAAACATGACGGCCATGACTATTCAATGTCACGGTTGCAAGTTTTATTAAACCTACAGTCGCTGCCATCATCTTTTTTATCATCTTTCTCCTCATGTTGTCACGGTTGTAAGGTTTTATGAGGTCAAAAGTACGAAAACCTTCTTAAAACTTTATGTTATCCTTTTATTCTTAAGGTTTTCCTTTCCTTTTGTTTAGTTTTTTACTTTTTGTGTCATAGCTCATGTTTTTATTAGAAAAATAGATGGTAGATCTGGCCTAGATTAATTGGGTCGTGGTCTCCATCCCGTACATCCCATTCCTTTATACTATGTAGTTCTAAAAATATAACTGCTGCGACCATTCAATGTCACGGCCATGTGTTTTCTTAAACTTATAATAATGGTCGTTAGATATTTTTCTTCCACCATTGCTTTTTCTCTATTTCTTTTTCTCCCTGATTGTCACGGCTGCCACATCCCCTTGCTACGGCCATGAGGTTTTATGAGGCAAGTGACATGAAAACTGTGTTTGAAGCATTTTGTTATTTGTTTTAGTATTCTGTACACTATGTTTTTGGAAATAGAGCTTCTATAAGGGGTTATGGTAGATCTAACCTAGAGTTAACCTAGATCTAATGGGTTATGGTCTCCATCTCGAATATCCAACATATTTAAGTTTGTTTTAGACCTTGTTTGCTAAACACCCCTTTTGGACCACAAAATACCCTGGCCACAACATTCATTTGTCATGGCCGTAACATGCTGCATCTTAATTTCTAACGGTAACCCTATATTTGTTATGGCCACTAGTTTTATGATTTAGTTTGTCACAGTCGCAACATTTGTTGCTACGGTCGTGAGTTTTTTGTACATCCAGTAGCTTGAAAATAATGTTTAAACCTCCTTTATTTATTCTGTACATCTTGTATATAGCATGATTAGAAACATAATTGCATCTCTCTTACACCCTTCTTGCCTTATTCCGCTTCTCATCGCATGTTTTTTTGCTTTGCTGTGCTCATACGATACGTATGGCATATCTAGAAATAATAACCAAGTCGTATGATCACAGATTCGTAGTTAGGATTTTGCTTCTTTAATTGCTTTTTCTTTAAACTCTCTTCAACCTCCTTTTCTGTATATGTTACCTTCAAAAAAGTTTACAAAAAGAACCAACATTAACAAAGTAGAGACCAACCACACGGTTGGAAAAAAAGGGTGCCTAACACCTTCTATTTTCGTATCTTAGTCTCCGAACTATCTTTTTCTCTTGTTACGCTTTTAAAAGACAAGCAGCATTCTTGTTGATTTTCTTGGTTTTTTTCAAAAACCAAGTGACAACTCTTTTTTTTTATATCAAAAAGCGTGTTCCAATATCATGGGTTTTCTATTTTAAAGTCAAGAGAACATTTTTTAAAAAATAATAGATATCTGGTGCGCCCTCCCCTTCCTTTTTCCAAATAGTGCCCACTGTTTTTCTAGCGACTTCGCTGGGGATAAAAGTCTTTTTTTTTTATAAAAAAATCATGAGAGGCCTTAACTTGAAATGTCAATGGTTCTTGTTGTAAACTTTTCATTGGTATTCGCATTCGTGTTTACATATTTGTGTGATTGGTTCTCGAAACTCTCACTTTGCCTACCTGATACCCCAGTCAGTTTATTGTCTCAGGGCTATGTCGGGGAAGCCAGCAAACTTTTTGGCCACATGATCCCATAGATGTGGCAAAAAGAGTTATTGCGTGCCATTTGATCATACTTTGCACCATTCATGGCATTAGGAGGTGTATTCTTAATTCTATTCAGAAGGCATGCTACGTACAGACCTACCAGCCTTCTCATGTGCATATAACTTCTTAAAACCCTTTCTTTAAGGATTAATAAATCTTTTAGGGTTATAAGATTTTCTTTTTCTAGATGCTTTTGTTTTGTATAGTTAGTGCCCCAATTAGGGTTAGTTTTCGTTTATCCGACCGATTGCCGAACGCAAGTTTGTCTCAAGTTTAGACCCGACTGACAAGTCCTTCAATTTGCATGAGTCCTTTTAGTTTAGAGACCTAGAATAATTGCTCTGAGTAGAGAAGAACCTATACACACTTGGGCCTGATTTCCGAGTAAAAGACTCGGACGTGTAGATTAGCTGAGGTTACCGATGGAAAATCCAGAATTAACTATGACAAATCTGATGAGGGCAATCTTAGAGTTACAGCAGACAGTCAGGGGGTTAACACTGCTGTAGACACCTCAATTTGCCCACGCCTAATCTTAGGCGAATCCAATGATGTACACATTGTTTATCCTGAGTCCAGGATTGAGTCTGGGTCTGTAATCAAAGGCACATCTGTTGGTGCTCCTCTCTCTTCCTTGGCTATCAAGTTTGTAATTCCCCCTGTTTTTAATGAAATGAATGAAATTTTTTGTTACTCTCCTTTGTTTGATTTATTTCATATGCTTTCTGATGATTTTGAATTCGATAGGAATATTCCCGAAGAAATAAAACTTTTAATAAAAAGAGAAGAAGAAATGCCTACCCAACCAATAATTGAAGAAACTTTGCCAATATATCTGGGTAATAAAACTAACCCGCAAAATGTTCAAATCGATTCTTCTTTGTCCTTAGTCGAACAAAAATAACTAATAACTCTATTAAAAGAGTTCAAATATGTATTTACATGGTCTTATGAAGATATGCCCGAAATTGATCCCGACATCGTCCAGCACCATATCCCTCTATACCCCAATGCTAAAACAGTCAAACAAAAATTAAGACGGATCCGACCAGAATGGGCTATGAAGATCAAAGAAGATGTTGCCAAACAGATCAATACTGGATTCCTAATGGTGATCGTGTATCCAAAATGGGTAGCCAATATAGTGCCAGTTTTAAAGAAGGATGGTCGTATCCGAGTCTGCGTGGATTTTTGAGATCTCAACAAGGCTAGCCCGAAAGTCAATTTTCCTTTGCCACACATTAACGTCTTAGTAGACAGTATAGCAGGGCACGCCTTACTGTCGTTCATGGATGGCTTCTTCGGATACAACCAGATTTTAATGGTTCCCAAAGATAGGAAAAAGATGACATTCACCACACCTTGGGGCACCTACTCTTATTGCGTGATTCCGTTTGGTCTAAAGAATGCTGGGGCAACCTATCAAAGGGCTGCCACTACGTTGCTGCATGGCATGATACATAAGGAGGTTGAGGTATATGTGGACGATATGATAGTCAAATCCAAGAATTAGGAAGGCCACATGACAGCACTGCAAAAGTTCTTTGAAAGGATTCAAAAGTACAAGATGCGGCTCAACCCGCAGAAGTGTGCATTTGGAGTCACTGCCGAAAAAATGCTCGGATTTATGATCACTCAATGGGGAATTGAAGTCGATCCCTCAAAGATCAAAGCAATTTTGGAAATGCCTCCTTCGAAGACCGAACGAGAGGTCAGGGGCATTCTGGGAAAGATTCAGTTCATCAGCCGCTTTATCGCAAAGTTGACAACTACCTGTGGGCCGCTCTTCCGTCTGCTGAAGAAAGGAGTTGAATTTGAATGGGATCAGAAATGCCAAGACGCCTTCGATACCGTACGATGGTACTTGCAAAACCTTCCTGTTCTAGCTCCTCCTGAACCTGATAGGCCACTGATCCTTTACTTGTCAGTCACTAACTCAGCTATGGGATGTATGCTGGTGCAAGAAGGTGAAACTGCAATAGAAAAGGCTGTCTATTACTTGAGCAAGAAGATGACAGAATCAGAGATTCGGTACACGCCGCTAGAGAATACATGTTGGGCCTTGGCTTGGGCCTCCCAAAAATTAAGGCACTACATGTTGTCTTTTACAGTGAACATTATTTTCTGGATGGACCCGTTGAAGTATTTGTTTGAAAAGCCGGCACTAACAGGAAGACTAGCCCGATGGTTGTTGTTATTATCTGAGTTTGATCTCCAGTATGTCACCCGAAAGTCAGTCAAAGGCAGAGCAGTAGCAGAATTTTTGGCCGATCAACTAGTGGAAGGGGGAGAAGACATGAAATTCCAATTTCCTGACGAACAACTGATGAAAGTCGGGGATGACAAGTGGACTCTATATTTCAACGGCGCGTCCAATCAATACGGCTATGGAATAGGAGTCCTCCTTGTCACCCCTGATGACTCACATGTCCCCATGTCATTGAAGCTCAACTTTGAAGTAACCAACAATCAGGCCGAGTATGAAGCATACTTAGCCGGGTTGGAAGCAGCATTAGAACTAGGGGAAAGAAAGCTGGAAGTCGTTAGGGATTCAGCCCATCAGGAGCTAGAGAAGCTAATACCTTGCTTTGAATTAGTAATCTTCACCCATGTGCCGAGACTACAGAATAAGTTTGCCGATGCACTAGCTACCCTAGCATCCATGATCGACATACTGCCCGGCGTTCGAATGAGATCCTTGATAATTGAGCAGAAGAGAAAACTGGCATATGAGATGACAGTCGCTATTAAAGAAAGCACTGACGGCCTTCGATGGTACTTTGACATTCAGAACTTCATAGAAAAAGGAGAATATTCCAAGATTGCCAACAAAAAGGACAAAGGGGCAATACGACGACTATTTGCGCAATTTGTTATTTGCGGTGGTAGACTGTACAAGCGAGGACATTCTGGGGCCAATAAGCTATGCGTAAACACTGAAGAAGGCCAAAAACTGATGAAATAGATACATGTCAGAGTCTATAGACCACACATGAGAACAAATATGTTAGCCAAGAAGATCCTACGACAAGGGTATTTTTTTATGACGATGGAGGCAGACTGCATACAGTTTGTACGAAGATGTCGTAAGTGCCAGATTCATGCAAACCTTATACATGTACCCCCATCTCAGCTGTACAACCTGACGTCACCGTGGCCATTCTCAGTATGGGGCATCGACGTGATTAGCAGGGTAACACCGAAGGCATCCAATGGACATGAGTTTATCTTAGTGGCCATTGATATTTCACCAAATGGGTAGAAGCAGTCTCCTACTCGGTATTGAAAGCCTCCTATGTTGCTAAGTTCATCGAGCAAAACATCATTTGCCGATACGGAGTTCCTCATGAGGTCATTTCAAATAATGGCTCACATTTTCAAGGGGAGGTCTTGGATCTTTTTGACAAATATCAGATAATGGATCATAAGTCCTCACCATATCGGCCGCAGACCAATGGAGCAGTCGAAGAAGCAAACAAGAATATTAAGAAAATTCTACAAAAAATGATCAACTCACATAAAGATTGGCTGGAACATCTACCATTTGCGCTTTGGGGATAACAAACATCAATCAGAACTTCAACCGGAACTATGCCATACTCCTTAGTGTATGAGATGGAAGCCGTGCTTCCCATTGAGGTGGAAATCCATTCGCTAAGGGCAGTAGCTAAGGCCAATATCTCATAAGCAGAATGGCAAAGGAACCGGATTGAAGAATTACTCTTGTTTGATGAAAAAAGACTGCAAGCTCTATTTCATGTACAAGGTTACCAAAGAAGGATAGCTCAGGCGCTCAACAAGAAGGTCAAGACTCAAGTTCTAAGAGAGGGGGATTTGGTTCTCAAGGAAATCAGAGCTCCTATTTTTGACCCGAGAGGCAAGTTCAAGCAAAACTGGTCCGGACCGTTTTTCATCAAAACCATCATGACCGGTGATGCAGTCATCATTATAGATCTGGATGGCAATGTATTCTCCACTCCAGTAAACCTTGATCAACTCAAAAAGTACTATCCCTAAGGTAAAAATAAAGATAAAAGAAAAGTCCGCTGAGTTAAAAACTGAAAATGCAACTCAGGCAAAAAGTTAGGGCGACCTTGACAAAAGTTAGGGCATTACAAAAGGAGAGTGTCAATACCCGAGTGAAAATCGAGCCCAAACTACGTTATGGCCTAATTCCACTTTCTTGGGATACGCAGGGAGCTTCTTTAAAGGAGTCCGGCCACATTTTTTTTTGTTTTTAACAATCTTTGAATCTTAAGTAAGACCAATGCAAATTAATTTTTGAATTTTAATAATAAAGTCATTAAAACTTTGGATAAATTTGAACTATCTTAAACATAAAGTGGGAGTTTTTCATTACTTTAAATCAGGGTTACAAAGTTTTGAAGTAAAAGAGGGGGCACGTAAGTCCCAAACTCTACAAATAAAAAGAGAAAGCTGTGAAGTCTTAAATACAAAGCTGAGAGCCTCAAATTCTTCTCCTCTTTGCTATTCCCTCTCCTCTCTATCTTTCCTCTCCCTATCTTGTATTAGCCATGCCTTGTATTCAGCAGAAAGCTCAGGGTACTGCAACTCCTGCATCTCCATCAATGAGCGGGAAGGCTAGGCATCCCGAAATTGTGCCAGAAACGAGGCTCGCAGTACAGATGAAGATAAATAGCCTCGGATATGAGGGACCACTTGAATATGACCAAACTGCTGCATGATCCGACAGGGGTAGTAGAAATAAGTCCGGCACAGACCGACAAGCAGAACACTAGAATGATTCATGGTAGTCAGAGTCATAACAAGAATCCGTCACTAGGGGCACTGCCAAGTGATATCCGGGCCAGTCAAAGAACAAAAGTACTGTCGCCAGGCTATTTTAGTAGTACATATCTGGTAACTGGGACGATACAGAAAAGCCCGCAGCACTATCTCTGTCAGTAGGCGACTTTTGCACCAATTTTAATTTCTCCATCAGCCAGATCTGCAGCAAAAGATAGAGCAGTAAGAGGAAAAAGTTGTAATATGAAAAGAAGTATAAAAGTAAAGTTTGAGTTTACCTGAAGGAGTAAAGGACTGCCAGCAAGAGTAGTGGTCTCACCACGATGGACAGCATCTAAACCCAGCAGCGTCTCGGCTAAAGCAAGGGGCACAAAGTCCTTTCCCGTCCACATTTGGCCAGCAATATCGACCAGGGCACAACTAACCTGTCCATCAAGAGGGATGAGGAGATATTGGGCGAGGAGGCAAAAGCAAAGTGCGTAGCGACGTTATAACTGGAAGTCAAGATTACTGAGGTCACCAGTAGAATGAAACCTCTCAATAAGCCATGGAATGTCTAGACAGTCACCTGAGGTCAAACGGGTAGCCTCCATTCTAGACAAGCCGCAAAGTTGCATCACCTGTTGTCGAACAGAGAGAAAAGGAGTGGGGACGATAACAGAATTTCGCAGAGTCAGATCCAGCATGGCAGTAAATTCCTCTACAGTGGGACAGAGTTCTTCAAGACCAAATCTAAAAGCGTGATACTGAGGATCCCAAAGTTGTGCAGTAGCCATCGGTAAGGGTATGTTTATCTTCACAATTCTCAATAAGAAGAGGGCGTTAAGGCCGAAAGGAGCAAAGTTCAGACGTTCAATGTGGGAGAATGCCTCAATCCAAGAAGAAAGAGTATTAGCCATTTGAGTCCGAGCATCAGTAGATGGGATCACTAGGATGGTACTTTGACCAGGCGGCCGCCATGTTGGAAGAGGGGGCCGCCATGTTGGAATTTAGCGAGTGTAGTCAATTTGAAATTTCTATGGCTTATGTAAAATACTAAAATTCATATTGTACATATAAGACAGCTTGAGTAGTAGGAATCACATAAGCAGATGAGCATAAAGCAGTAAAATGGCACGAATACCCAAAATATAATACAGTATATCAGAATATAAACTGGGGCACCCAAGCTCTATAAACAGTAGACTGGGACACGCAGGCCCATGGACTAAGTAAATGAATAAAAGTTTGTCAAGCAGTTGGGGCACGCAAGCCCATCAAAAGTGAAGTGTCAGAAAAGAAACAAAACTGGGGGAGGGGAAGCTCTCTCACAAGTGTGCCTCGAACGGACCCGACGGGAGGAAGGGCCAACCTCGTCTGAGCTGATATGCTCGAAGAATCGCTCAAGGATGTCATCCCCATCATCACTGTCGGAGGAAGAAGGTATGGCTCTAGAGCAGCTCCTGGCATACGAGACAGATCCTCTAGAGCGGGCTCTAAAAGTAGCAGCACGAGATCTGCGGCCTCGGGTAGGGGCTAGAACCGGGGCAGGAGCAGGAGCAAGATGTGGAACAGCAGCAGGTACAGGCAGCTGTTAAAAGAGGCAAACAATAAGAAAACGGTATAAAAGGGAATAATGAGACCAAAAAGATAAACACTCACCGGCCGAGGGACAAAAGGAATCCCAGCTGCGCGTAGGGCAGCATCCTGCTGGCGAACAAGGGTCCGCAGACCGCTCATCATCAGCATAAGATGGTCCAGCCAAGCCCGATCCGTCTGTTGAGAAATGACACAGAACTAAACAATCTGCAAATAAAGAAGGGTGAAAAGGAAATAATGAGAAAAGAGTCAAACCTGGGCGTGTGCTGTCTAGAACTCTGGCGCTTGAGGAACTGGGATAGGAATGTCAAAAAAATACCCATCGACAAAGGAAGATACTGTCCATGGTATCTCGACGCCCCTAGTCCTAACCCCGCCTGTGTCAGCACCAGCCGGACCAGCATCAACAGTTGCAGTAGCGGCGGCTCCAACAGCAGCACCAGCATCAACTACCTCTGATGCTCGTCCTCTACTTCTACCACCAGGGGCAGCCGGACCGGGACCTAGAGGACCCATCAAGTGTGCCCGGGCCCAAGCAGCATAATCCCCCTCCATCACCAGTAGTTCCGAAGCTGGCGTCCCCATCGTCTCCAACAGCAAGTCGGCGGGGCCTAGATGATCAGTCCGGCGCATACGAACTGGAGGGACCATCGGCATCCTGAAGTGATCAAGGCCAAGCAACTGGCAAACCACTCGCTCGCCAAGATAGTACTCCCTACCGAATTGGCCCTCCAACAGGATCCGCATAGAAGCAGTATCCCAGCTACGCATCAGATCTGCACCGGCCCAATCCTCCACTCCCCTCTAGACGTCCCAGTGGACCTGCCGTGATTCAAAATACAGTACAGTGCACAACGAATGGTCAATATGCAGCACAGTAATCAGTATGCATAAACAATGATTGGTGTATAGTACAGTGAGCAGAAACAATGATCGGTATACAGTGCAATGAACAGAAATGATGATCAGTATACAGTACAGAGAATAGGGCAGTAAACTGTAAAAATGATACCTGCTCGGGAGTCAGCCGATCCAATGAGACCCAAAA
>JAOTRH010156365.1:0-80986 GCA_034768845.1 Heliamphora exappendiculata | reverse complement strand
CATGCTACCAATATGGAAATAATTACATAAGCAACTAGATATGAAATTAATCTCCATAAAATTAATAGTCAATCACTAAAATATGTGATTACGATATCACAAAATATTCTTTCTTCCATATATGCCATTCTATAAAATTAGCAGTCAGTCACCAAAATCTATATTTGCGATATCACACATGTTTCCATAACAAAAGGAAAAAAATTAAACAAAAGTCTTCCTCCACCATGGGCTCCCCTAGATCATCTTCTCATGATCACTTACACCTGAAAAAGATTTTCATAAATTCCACTACGTGTGCCGGAACCCAATTGAAATAGATTATAATGCAGTAAAGAAGGATATGAAATAACATAGCATAAAGTTGATTTAACCATGTGAGCCTCAAAAGGTTTTACTTCTCAAAATCACAAGTTTCCATCCTACTCGCACGAGTCTCAAAACTATTTTTCATCCTTAAAGCCATGCATTTCGACAATGCAAACAATGTTTAACAGTTAAAGAAAAACAGTAACAAAATATTATTTTTCACTCAGATCTCACAGTCGAGAAATAATTCTTATGTACCAACTCTGTCACACCATGGACAAAGGCAACAACTATAGATTCCTGCCCATTACCCTAGTCCAGAGTCATTTTAGACCTGCTAGGTAATAACAAGTTCTATACGGAGTCACAACAACGTAAATCACTTCATTTACGGGCTAAACCCGAGGGAGCGAAGCACCAACCATGTCACGCCCCAAACTCCGGGTCACGTGAAACACCCAACAACAACCGTACATAACACCAAACCCGATATTATACTCTCAAAATAAAGCACACATGCATTAAAATAAATATCTTCCTCAGGCTTACAACACACGGTTCCAACACCACTAACATGTAAACATACATGATTCAAAAGAAACAAAAGGAAGATCACAAATCTTCCGCCCCTCCGGTACCTCTAGATCAACCTGCGTGACTGGTACCTGAAAAATATTTCAAATCCCACACCGTGTGCCAAAGCTCAGCAACAACTGACATGCATGCGATATAAGCTAAACATGCTAGCAGATGTAAAATGTATGCAACGACTCACCCGAGCCTCAAAACAAGTTTAAAAATAGTTTTATATCACGACTCACAAGAGCCTCAAAGCAAGTTTAAAAATAGGTTTTTGTACACATACGAATATGCTACACTGCTTTACATGAAAAGAGTAACTCCTACGAGCCTCGACTCTCACGAGCCACGTACAACAGTTCTATAAAAACACGATGATACACGTCCATCACAAGGATTTTCTCGGACTCTCACCAAAGGACCATAGCCCCAATTACTACACCGTTAATCGAAGTTAACCTATACAACACATATAACCCCCGTGACATACGCCACTCACACGACGCAACACATGCATCCCGTACAACGTACCACGTGTAACACACTCATACATGCCTCTTAAGAACCACTTTCCCGTCCTTCAGATACCCACACATAAAAGCATCATTATGACCACTTTTTCGTCCATCCGATGTACACACGCGCATCTTTAGGATCACTTTTCCATCCTTCAGAGTCACATACGTAAAGTGCATCATTAGGACCACGTTTCCGTCCCTCTGATTTCTATGCACACACACATGCAAGGTTAACTAGAATTAACGTCTATTGAACCCCTTTTCTGACCCCATTAACTAGCGCTAACACTCACTGAACCACTTTTTCGTCCATGGCACGTCGGACCACCTTTTCGTCCACGGGACATTGGACCACGTTTTCGTCTGCTCATAAAACGATACACACACACGTGCTCCAAAAACTAGAGTTTTAGATACCGCAAGAGCACATATCCGTCCTGCAAAATGCATAATAAAAATTAGAGTTTTAAATGCACATAACCACGTAAAACACAATGTTTCACATAACGACGCCACATAAGCCACCACGACATCACATGCCACACAATTCAACATCCACTTCCCAGGACGACCCGTCCTCTTACTCGGACGACCAACATTGGGAAACCAACACCTGAACCTCTCACAGAACAGTTCTCACCAAAACCTCACCATAAAATGAATAACGGACCCACGCGTCCCGCACATAACCACCATACACACAACTATGCCCTAACCATCCGCATCTAACCATGCCCGTCACCCCGGAGGATGACATCTTAACAAACATCTGAGGCCACGACACGACCCCCAGAAGTCACCACACAACCAACTGAACCCCAAAAAGAATCCAATAATATTTCAGTCGACTAATCCCATATATCAATCAACCAAATACCATTGAAAACTAATTAAAAACCAAGGACCCAACCACCAAACCACAAATAACCAGCCTAGGACTTTAGTCAACTGGACCTCAGCCCCCAGCTGATTGAAAACACATTGGAAAACTCAAAAACCCAAAACATAAGCATCTCAGTCGACTGTTCCCAAGATACAGCCGACTGACCTTGCCCAGAAAGCATTTTTGCGCTATGGTTTTAGCCTCCAAGCCCTCAAATTAAAACCTTCAAACTCCCATCTAACACCCTCAGACATACACACGCCCAAACCTAGCACAAAAACCTCGAAAGGAACCCCGAAACACAATTTCATTCACCAAAATCGACGAAAAACGAATTTCAAACCAAAACCCAACTTTTGAAGTAAAACCAAATTTCATGCATTTTAACCAATAGAAACACATACAATTACACGTAGCACCCTTATACGACATGAGAGTCTGGATCCTGCCTCAATAAGTTAAAAACTCGATGTCTTGATCCACGTGCAAAATCGAGCTTTGTCGAAATAAAATTCTGTCCAGATGGACGCGTAGCCCCCACTGCTAATAGAAGGAATCCGCTGTCTGATCGTCGACAATCGAGCCCTAGGCCCCCAAGAAGTTAGAGAGAAGGTAGATCCAAAAAGAAAAAGCTTAGTCGAGAAGTTTTGAAAATATCTAACGCCAAATATTTATAGGCAATCCAGAAAATATCTTTCTTTTTTTTTAAATACACATCACAACCCGATCATGCATAAAAACGCATATAAAACATAATATCCCATTAAACGGTAAACACGTGTTGAAAAATGCTGAAAATAGAAAATGGGTCAGGGTCTCACACACCACTTCATTTATGGTGATTAACCCAAATGAACAAAGCACCTACTTGCGCAAGTTTCTAGACTTTCACAGAGGAGCAATGGCGGCCCTATACACCCACTATCCCGGCACATCTATCGAATCATTTGAAAATCAACACGTAGCTCGACTACGAAAATATTTAAACAATTATATATTAATCAAGTATGAAAAGATCCAATGGCCATCAACCATGTCATCCATTAATCTTGGAGATCGAACAACATTTAAAACATGTTTTCATCGTTTCTATCAAAACGTTTAAAATCTGAGACTCAACCCGGAAGTTTAGCTCCAAATCTCCAAAAATACAATTTTCAAGACCCTTCATAAATTCTCCATTTTTAAAACCACTTTTTTGAAAACTATGAACACCCATGCATCCATATCATGTAATAAATCAAGAAAAAGCGCAAAACATGCCTTTTATCTGAACAAACATGGTTTAAACATAAAATACAACATTTAAAGCATTTTTAACAGGTAGAAAAGCGCATAATCGCACATAGCACCCTTTAATGACAACATAGTCTAGGATACTATCTCGGTGAGTCAAAAACTCGACGCCTCAAAAACTGAACTTCGTCAAAATGAGAATCCGTCTGGATAAACACGAAGCCCACGGCGTAGATAGCAAGGATCCACTAATAGATCGTCAAAAACCAAGCCTGGGCCCCCTAAAAGTCTAGGGAGAAGGTGGAGGAAAAGGAAATTTACTCAATAAGTTAGGTTTTAAAAATATCTAACATGAGGTTAATATTTATGGGCTCAGCCCCATAAAGGAACTCAATCGATTAAACCCACCAAGTCAGTCGACTGAAAAGCTACTAGATAGCCCAAAAACTCTCCACCGTTACGAGTCAGTCGACTAAACACCCAACCTCAGTCGACTGAACCCCCAACCCGAGTATCCAATCGATTGAACTCACCCGCTCAATCAACTGAAAAGCTACTGCCAACACACCAAATTTATCTAGTGTCCAGGAAAACTTCAAAACCAACCAACCAAACTCCCTTTTTAAACCCTCGAACTTTACACAAATTCGACAACCTCAAAAAAAAACCGCAAAAACACCTTTCGTCCAACCAAACGCAACCAAAAGCGTTTGAGGATAAAACAATCTATCATACATTTAACGATAAAACACATATCACATATGCTGTTCAACTATGATAAAGAAAAAACTAACATGTCGAATATATATGATAAAATAAAAAGGAATCGAGTCCCACAACTCTCCCTCCTTAAGGAATCTCCCCCCGAAATTCACCACAAGGTTACAAGAAAAACAACTCCGGCTATCTAGCATGAACCCTGGGCTCAAGCTCCCACGTCACTTCCTCAACACCATGATGAAGCCACAGAACCTTGACATAAGCAATGGTCCTCCCTCTCAACACTTGTTCCCTCGTGCCTAGAATCTTCACAGGTCGCTCCTCATAAGTAACATCCTCATCCACCTGCAACTCAGCCCAATCCAGAACATGTGATGAGTTAGGCTCATACTTTCGAAGCATGGAAACGTGAAACACGTTGTGCACAGATGCCAATTGAGGTCGTAAAGCCAGACGGTATGCCACATCCCCAATCCTTTCAAGGATCTCGAACGACCCAACAAAATGGGATGATAACTTATTGCTACGGCCAAACCTCATCAAACCTCTATGTGGTGAGACCTTCAGAAACACATGATCTCCCACCTCAAACTCCAAAGGTCTCCTTCTTTGATCAGCATAACTCTTCTGGCAACTCTGAGTTGTCACTAGACGTTGGCGAATCACAACAATCTTCTCTGTCATCTCTCGCACCAAGTTTGGTCTCAAGACTATGGTCTCTCCCTCATTGGTCCAATACACCAGTGACCTACACGGCCTACCATACAAAGCCTCATATGGTGCCATCCCAATACTGGATTGATAATTGTTATTGTATGTAAACTCTTCCAACGGTAGGTGATCTATCCAAGAACTCCAAAACTTAAGTACACAGGCTCTTAATATATCCTCCAAAATCTATATAGTTTGCTCGGACTGACCATCTATCTGTGGATGAAATGCAGTGCTGAACATCAAGCTCGTCTCAAAAGCAACCTGAAGACTCTGCCAAAAGTACGATGTAAAGCGCCGATCTCGACCAGAAACAATAGACATAAGATCTTCATGTAACAAAACTATCTCACATACATATAATCCATCCAGTATGTCCACGGAATCCTTCACGTGAATGGGAAGAAAGTGTGCAGATTTCGTCAGCCTATCGACTATAACCCAAACAGCGTCGTGTCCCTTAGGCGATTTAGGAAGTTCTGATACAAAGTCCATCGTAATGTTTTTCCACTTCCATTCTAATATTGACAATTGCTATAACAACCCTGCTAGTCTCTGATGTTTCACCTTTACATGCTGATAAGTAAGGTACCGAGAAACGAACTAAATCACATCCCTCTTCATTTCCTTCCACTAGAACTAACGATGCAGATCATGATACATCTTAGTGCCTCCTGCATGCACTACAAGACGAGCATGATAGAAATCATGTAGTACATCAACAAGGCACGACTCTGGTACAAACAGTTTCCTTGCCAATCTCAAATTCTTATCTAGGCTCACAACCCATCCTGTGGTGTCTTGTCCACTAGCAATACGATCTCGTAACATCTGAGCCTCCTAATCTATCTGCTGAATCTCAAGTACACGTGCAACCAATATAGGTCGTGAAACTACTAAAAATAAGATCGCGCCTTTCCTTGTCTCCCTGAGATATAGATCAAACTCACCAACCCCTCCAAGAATGCCCCATTTTTGTATAGGACTGGAAGCCAATGAACCATGAGATCTTCTACTAAGAGCATCTGCCACGACATTGGCCTTTTTCGAATGGTATTGCAGCTCAAAGTCATAATCCTTTAACAACTCCATCCATTGTCATTGGCGTAGCTTCAAGTCTTTATGCGAAAATAAGTATTTTAAACTCTTGTGATCGGAGAAAACCACAAAATGCTCACCATAAAAATAGTGCCGCAATGTCTTCAAGGTAAAGACCGTGGCTGCTAACTCCAAATCATATGTTGGATAGTTCTTCTCATGAGTCTTCAACTGCCAAGATTTGTAATCCATAACCATACCTCTCTGCATCAAAACAAAACCCAAACCATCATGCGACGCATCACAATACACTATGTAACCCAAACCTCGTTTTGGAATAATCAACACTGGTGCACTAGTCAACCTCTTCTTCAACTCTTGGAATGCCAACTCACAGGGCTCACTCCAAATAAACATGACTCCCTTCCGCGTCAGATGCGTTATCGACGCGGTAAGTCTAAAAAAATCCTTCACGAATCACTGGTTGTAGCCTGCCAAACCCCAAAAACTATGGATCTCAAATACATTCTTCGGTCATTCCCAATCCATCACTGTATCAATCTTTGAAGAATCCACTGATACTCCATCCTTCGACACCACATGCCCAAGAAATCTTACCTCAGACATCCAAAACTCACTTCTCAAACTTTGTATACAAACGATGCTCTCTCAAAATCTGTAGAACGATACGCAAGTGTTCTTCGTGCATCTCTTTTATGGATGAATAGATAAGAATATCATCCATGAGCACAACCACAAAATTTCCCAAATACGATTCATCAAACCCATGAATGTCGCAGGAGCGTTCGTCAAATAGAACAACATAACTAAAAACTCATGGTGACCATAACGAGTTTGAAAGGTTGTCTTCGCTATCTCCTCGTCCCTAATCCTCAACTGATGGCACCCTGACCTCAAATTAATCTTCAAAAAGCAACACGACCCCTTCAACTGATCAAATAAGTCATTAATCCTCGGCATGGGATACTTGTTCTTCATCGTTACCTGATTCAGCTTCCAGTAGTCAACACATAACCTCAATGACCCATCCTTTTTCTTAGCAAAAAGAGCTTAAGCTTCCCACGGTAACGTATTCGGGCATACAAACTCCTTATCAAGTAACTCCTGAAGCTGTACCTTGAGTTCTCGCAACTCAGCCAGTGAAAATGGTAAGATGGCATAGAAATGGGAACAGCTCCTAAAACCAGATCAATAGAAAACTCTACTTCATGACTCGGTGGTAACTCGAACAGATCGTCAAGAAAGACATCTGGATAGTCACAAACCACAGGGGTAACTCCCCTCGAACCCCAACTGTCTCATCTAACATGAGAGCAAAAGAGAGGAAACCCAAGCTTCCCTGGTTCTGAGCAACACCGGGCATAGACACTAAACCCTCGTCCGGATCGCCCACGAAACAAAAGCAATCACCCTTAGGCGGATAAACCGATACCCTGCGTCGATCGCAATCGATAAAGGCATGATAGATGGTTAGCCAGTCCATCCCTAGGATGACATCAAATGTGGTCATGTATAGAATGATAAAATCAAATTCTAAACAGTAACCGGTGACCTCCAACTCGCAGGATCTACAAATTTGACTCAACACCACATTCCCACTAACCGGGGTCTCTACGCTCAACACACTACCTAATGAGTCTGTCTCCAACCCCAATGTAGATGCAAAAGCAGAGGAAATAAAGGAACGTGATGCTCCCGTGTCGATAAGAACACTGGCCCATGATCTATATACTAAGAGAGTACCTTTTATCATGAACGTAGTAGCTACAACATCGGCCACGATCGGTGCTTTGGAGGAACTAGGATCAGTAAGGACATATGCTCTGCCCTGCAGTGTTCTAGCATGTTCACTGTAACCCTGTGTCGTCAACGGTCTCACAGACTGCACTAAGGCACCCCCTTCTGCAATCCTAGATGTCTGAGCCTTAGGTTGCTAGTAAGTATGTTGTCCTTATGCAAGCGGAACAATTGGTGCTCCTACCGTACTCTTGACGCTCCCTCCTCGGGGGCAGTTCCTATAAATGTGCCTCGGCTGGCCGCACCCAAAACAAATTGGTGGCTCTCTCCCTTGTGATTGAACAGGCGCTGAAATCTGAAACTTCCCTCTTTGCGGGCACTCCGTCGCACGATCCCCTGGCAATCTACATCAATAACAAGTGAACTCTCTCTGCTCCAGCCTTCCTATTAAGGCCACTGAAGGTGAAGGTGTAGAAAACTACAGCTGATACGATCCCACAAGATGAGAACTTAGACCAGACGACCTCTGGCGCTTATTCCCATGCCCTTGAAACTGTGCACCTCCCCTACCCTGCTGGTTCCTACTCTCTCTAACCTTGCATGTCTCGTTCAGGGTATCTTCCATAGTAATGGCTATCTTCACCGAGTCTGTAAAAGCGCGCAT
Source organism: Heliamphora exappendiculata (assembly GCA_034768845.1). Classification (NCBI taxonomy): domain Eukaryota; kingdom Viridiplantae; phylum Streptophyta; class Magnoliopsida; order Ericales; family Sarraceniaceae; genus Heliamphora; species Heliamphora exappendiculata. Next base: position 72,570 of record JAOTRH010156365.1, on the reverse strand, counting down.
CTTGAATGCTGCCACTCTATCTCGGATTGCGGGCCCCAAACCTCTTTCAAATCTCTTTGCACGAAACTCCTCTGTTACCACAATCTCTTGCGCAAACCAGGACAAGTTGGTAAAGTCATCCTCATACTCGACCATTGTCATCATCCCCTGAGTAAGGAAAAGAAAGTCCTCCCTATAACGATCTCTTAAGGTTTCAAAAAAGTACTTCTCTAGAAATACCTTTGTGAAAGCCTCCCAAGTGCCTCCTACTGTAGTTCTGGCAAACTTCCACCATTCATGGGCACCTCCTCTCAACTAAAATGCAGCGAATGCAACTCTCAAATCACCCTCCACTATCTGAAGAGTATCCAGAATCCTGGTTACCAAATCCAGCCATTTTGTGGCTACCGTGGGGTTGGGATCCCTAGCAAAGGTAAGAGGTCAAGACGTCAAAACTTGTGCATTGCGATCGTCACCCTCGGTTTAGGTACACTCTCCCTCCCCCCTAACAGCCTTGGCCAGCGGCAGGGTTGAGCATACCATCTCACGTAGCAGGTCTACCCTGTCAACAGGTCCTTGAGGAGCATTAGCGTTTCCCAAAATTTGGGACTAGAACATCCCTTCAACCTAAACCATGGCCACAGCCTCGACTACGACCTCATCCTCCCCGCGTGGACATAACTTTTACACGAGATCAATATAACAACATAAGCTTTCATTCAACATGCTATTACTAACGTAAAAACATAACATACATAATCATGCTCAACAAGTTATCATGCTCATGTTATAAAAATGCTTAAACACATGTAATCAAGCACACGCAATCATCCTCACAATGTGATGTACCCGCTTCTCATGACTCTTAGGTATTCGAATCCACAGCTTTGATACCAAGATGTCACACCCCAAAAATCTAGGGTCACGTAAAAAAAGCCCACCGAACCACCATTTTTGAAAAATAGATTATTACTTGTAAAATAATCAACCAAAAATACATCATTTGGAATTTAAAAAGAGTGCTCAAGGTTTTTCTCTCAGTACAATATACATTCAGTTCCATGCATGCATAATATATCGCCTCAAGACTTATAAAACATGCCTCCAAGAACAGGCAACACATGTAAGAATACATGTTTCCATAACAAAAGGAAAAAAACTAAACAAAAGTCTTCCGCCACCATGGGCTCCTCTAGATCATCTCCTCGTGATCACCTACACCTAAAAAAGGTTTTAATAAATTCCACTACGTGAGCCAAAACCCAATAGAAATAGACTATAATGTAGTAAAGCAGGATATTCAATAACATAGCATAAAGTTGATTCAACCATGTGAGCTGCAAAATGTTTTACTTCTCAAAACCACAAGTTTCCATTCGACTCACACGAGTCTCAAAACGATTTTTCATCCTTAAAGCCATGCATTTCAACACTACAAACAATGTTTAATAGTTAAAGAAAAATAGTAACAAAACGTTATTTTTTACACGGATCACACAGTTGAGAAATGATTCCTATGTACTGACTCTGTCATGCTAGGGACAAAGGCAACAACTATAAACTCCTGCCTATTATCCTAGTCCTGAGTCATTTAAGACCTACTAGGTAATGACAAGTTCTATACGGAATCACAACAACGTAAATCACTTCATTTACGGGCTAAACCCGAGGGAGCGAAGCACCCACCACTTCATTTACGGGGATTAATTCGAAGGAACAAAACACCTACTTACACAAGTTTCTGGACTTTCACCGAGGACCCAATACACCCGCTATCCTGGTAGATCTATAGAATCATTTGAAAATCAACACATAGCTTAACTACGAAAATATTTAAAAAATTATACATTAATCATGTATAAAAAGATCAAATGGCCATCTGCCAAGTCATTCATTAATCATGGAGACCGAACACCATTTAAAACATATATCCACTGTTTCTATTAAAACGTTTAAAATCTGATACTCAACCCCGAGGGTTAGCTCCAAACCTCCAAAAACATGATTTTTAAGACTCTTCATAAATCCTCCATTTTCAAAACCCCTTTTTTGAAAACCATGGATACCCACGCGTTCATATCATGTAATAAATCAAGAAAAAGCGCAAAACATGCTTTTAATATGAACAAACATAGTTTAAACATAAAATATAACATTTAAAGCATTTTAAATTGGTAGAAAAACGTATAATCGCACATAGCACCCTTTAAAGATAACATAATCTAAGATCCTACCTCAATGGTCAAAAACTCGACGCCTCAAAAATTGAACTTCGTCAAAACAATAATCCGTTCGGATGAACACAAAGCTCATGGCGTGCATAGCAAAGATCTACTAACTGATCGTCAAAAACAAAGCCCAGGCCCCCCAAAAGTCTAGAGAGAAGGTGGAAGAAAAGAAAACTTACTCAAGAAGTTAGGTTTTGAAAATATCTAACATAAGGTTGATATTTATAGGCTCAGCCCCGTACGGGAACTTAGTCAACTGAACCCACCAAGTTAGTCGACTGAAAAGCTACTGGATAACGCAAAAATTCTCCACCGCCACGGGTCAATCGACTGAACACCCGACCTCAATCGACTGAACACCCGACCAGAGCATCCAGTCGACTGAACTCACCCACTCAGTCGACTGAAAAGCTACTTCCAATACATGGAATTTCTCTAGTGTCTAGGAAAACTTCAAAACCAACCAACCAAACTCCCTTTCTAAACCCTCAGACTTTACACAAGTCCGACAACCTTGTAAAGAAACCGCGAAAACATCTTTCGTCCAACCAAATGCAACCGAAAACGTTTAAAGATAAAACAACCCATCATACATTTAACAGTAAAAACACATATCACATATGCCGTTCAACTATGATGAAGCAAAAACTAACACGTCGAATATACATGATAAAATAAAAAGAAACTGGGTCTCATAATATTAACTAAAAGAAAAAAAAAACATTAAATACAAAAATAAATAGGAAAAATTAAATCATCATCCTTCTTATTAGACTTGTTTATAAATAAATCCTAACCATAATGTCCGTTTTTAAAATTTATGATTATTCTTAACAAATATGCCCTTATTGTGTAGGGCTGCACAAAAAATCAAAAAAATCAAAAATTCGGTCTGGTCCAGTTCAATTCGTACGGTTTGGTCCGATTTTTGTTTGTCACGGTTCAGTTTCGAATTAAAAATTTTAAATTCCGTTGAGAACGGTTCGGTTCTCGGTTCTGGATTAATCTCACGGTTCCAAACTGGACCAGATCGATTTTACTCTAATTTTTAAAAATATATATATATATAAAATATTGAAGCTTAATTCATATTTCCTAACCCTAGTCTCTCCAGTTCACGCACGCCTCAGCGCCTCTCACTGTGTCTTCACTCACTCTTCAGTCTTCACGAATCACACCGACCTCGTCGCCTCACTCTCAGGTGCCAGCCTCGCTGTCAGTCCACTGCTTCTCAATCGCCGACCTCGTTGCCTCCATCAATTCACTCCCTCTTAGCCGCCAGCCTCGCCGCCTCCTCCTCGTTGACCCTTGGAGTGTCTCGCTGCCGCCTCCACGCCTCACTCAATTCACGTTGGACGCCGCCTCGCCGACCCTTCGCAAATCGCCTGTGACCACTGCTTCAGAAGCTGTAAGATTTTTTGAGCTTCTTCATCTAAGATTTTTTTGAATTTGGAACCCCAGCTTGTTAGTTTTCTTCCACAAGCCTTGATTTGGTGTTGCTTTGTTCGGATCTTCCTCCATTAGCCTTGATTTTCTTTGTTCAGGTGGGTGCCTAGTTACATGTGAGATGAACATCCAAGAAAAACCCAAAAAAAATGGCTATTTCTGGTCTTTGTGTTCGGCAACCCACCTGCATTGTTCGGCAACCCACCTGAGCCTCATTTTCCTTATATAAGGCAGTATTAGTTGTGTTTTGCCCCAATGTTTTGCCTCAGTAAGCCTCAGGATCATTTACTCATGAGACATTTTATTCAAACATATCTAATATTGTTCGAAAGTTTTAGCAGTAGAAAAAGAAAACATCAATTGACTATTAAACTAAATGCATTTTCTCGTATTCACATCTAGCTTGTTAGTTTTCTTAAACATAAACTTGTGGTCATTGTTTCAACAGTTGTACTGATCTTATTTGGCATTACCTTGGTTTAGGGTTTAATCAGCATATGTGATCCAATTTCATTGACTAGATTACTGTAAATGTAGCCTGAATTGGTTTCTATAATTAATTAGGAACTTTTTGGGTTCAAGAGCAAATCTACATCAATACTAAAGGCTAGGTTAAGCTGTAAATAAAGCCTTTCTAAATTTTGTGTTGTAAGATGAAGGATTTTTTGGATCATTAGATGTTGAAGTTGCTGGAATTATGGCCATGGATGTTGCTGGATGTTGAAGTTGCTGGAATATCATTGGATTTTACGTTGCTGGATGTTGAAGTTGCTGGTGCTTTGTACTTATAATTTTTTTTGGATCATTAGATGTTGAAGTTGCTGGAATTATGGCCGTGGATGTTGCTGGATGTTGAAGTTGCTAGAATATCATTGGATTTTAAGTTGCTGGATGTTGAAGTTGCTGGTGCTTTGTACTTATAAAATTAAATTGGTGTTTAAACTGGATGTTTAAGTTGCTGGATGTTAAATTTTGTGTTGTTTTTTTTCCCACCATTTTTTTGCCTTTTATCTACTTGCAAGTATTTTTGTTTAAACTTTTTTGTTGAAGCTTTAAAAATATTTTTTTGTTGAACTAATAGAATCGTTAACCGAATCGTGTCCGATCCATTTCCACGGATCGATTCCAGTCCGGTTCCGTTACTTGAACGGTTCGGATACGGTTCTAAAAAACCTAGAACCGTTGGTAATGGTCCGGTTCTTGGTTACTTAAGGAACCGGTCTAATCCAGACCGTGTGCACTTCTATTATTATGTACATCCATTGAAGATACAGAGGAAATCAATCTTTTTCGGATGTTTCACAATTTGAATCAATTAATCTTTGAGATATGAATGACCTTATTTTATATATATATAGATTTTGAATTTTGATTGTGAATTTAAATTTGAATTAGAATGATGAAGAACAAGATCAAAATGAGGACGCAATTGATCCAGAAAAGAGGATGTCATGCCCTAAAACTCAGACCAAGCGAACTACCCAAGAAAAACCATTTTACGATAACAAGATCCACCAAAACTACCCAAATCAAAATGATTTAAAACATAGATAGATAATGAGTTCAAAACCTTTAAGAGACGAACAACCGAAGGTTTATTTTCAATAAAAGAGTAACCCAAAAGAATGAAATCTAGGTCCCGAGAGCCAAACTTTTAAAACAAAACACAAAATTTTTCAAAACATGCCCAGATCAATCGATCTGTAAAAAGATCAATCGATCGGTCTTTGACAATTCTCAGATTTTCTCACGCCTGCCAAACAACCGAGATATGCAAAAAATCGATCGATAGACTGATCAATTGGTCTGTCAATCGGTTTAGCCCTGGAAAGATTTTCAAAGCCTAATTTGGGAATCCAACACTTAGAAAATATTATACTCTTTTTTAACACATACAAGGCAAATTTAAGAAAAAGCTTTAAAAGTGCAAAAAAAAACTTGATCCAAAACCTCCCTTGAGGTGCATACGTTGAATTTAAACGGTAAACTAACCGAAAACCATCATAAAACATTGAGATCTCACAACCCAAAATCCATTTTCAACTATAGAACCTTAAGTTCAACCATCCCAAAGTTCCTTTCACACATACAAGCATACATGCATCGAAACCATTGCCTTAAGGCTTACAAAACAAATCCCCTCATGTACAAAATGAAACGGAATAAAAATTTCATGGTTCATACAACCAAAAAGAGAAGACTGTGCATTTTCTAATCAACCACTGTTCTTCAAACTACACTATACTAAGCCAAATCATCTGGATCACCTTAAATTGTTTAAATCTAGCAAAGTGAGCCGAAACTTAATTGGAATAGAGTAGCATGAAATAGAAATATAGCATGCAATCACGAATTATATGAACAACTTGACAACACCAGACTCAAAACGGTTTTCCATCCTTAAAAATCACAAGTTTTCATATAATCCCACTACATTCAAAAATTAAAGAAATGAAAATAACACGTTAACCCACAATGATTTTTATGTACCGACTCTGTCGCACCGGGGACAAACGTAACAACTACAGACTCTCACCCATTAACCTAGGTCCGGGGCATCTAATGACCCACTAGGTAATGATAAGTTCTATACAGAGTTAAAACAATAAACGTCTCCCACTGGGGCAACCACTTCATTTACGGGAATTAACCCGAAAGAACGAAACACCTACTTGCACAAAATTTTTGAACTTTCACTGAGGAGCAATGGAAGCCCACATACATACATTGTTATGGCACATCTATAGAATCATTAAAAGGCACAAAGCTGAACTATGCACACGTTTGTAAATACACACAGCCATATACAAACGTCCAATGGCATCCAGCCATGTTGTCCATAAAATCATGGAGATTGACCAACATTTTCAAAATATTTTCCCACAATTCCAACCGAATCGTTTCAAAATCAAAACTCAACCCCAATGGTTAGCTCAAAACCTTCAAAACCATGTTTTCACACTATATAAACAAACCCCTCTGATTTTTAAAACTCATCTTTTTGAAAACCACGATCACACACATCCACTCACTTTATAATAAACCACAAAGACCCATAAAATGCTTTTTCTTCAACCAAACAAGGTTTAAACACAAAGTTAAACATATATAGCATTTTAAAATGGTACAAACATTTATAAATCGCATGTAGCACCCTTTTAAAGCAAGATAATCTACAATCTTTCCGTAAAGAGTTAAAAAGTCGACGCTTTAACTTCCCACGAAAACAAGATTCTATTCGAATAGATGAGAAGCCCTCAGCATGTACAACACAGTTCTACTCTCGTAACACTAAAAATCACACTCGGAGCAAGCCAAAAGCAAGAGAGAAGTCTAGGATTTTGAGTTTTCTTCTAGAGAGAAGAGAAAAAAACTTATTTGAGAAGTTTTGGACCAAAAACCAATGAATGTGGTCTGTCCTATGCACACTTAACCCCAACAGACCGATCAATCAATCTTAGGGCCGATTGATCGATCCTGCCCAAAAAATTTTCGAACTTTGCACCACTAAGCCCAAAAGGTCCAGAATTAATCCTATTATGCATTTCTAAGTCGTCACATGCATACAACTTAAAAAATAAACTATTTTACAGCATCCATATCTAATATATAACACATCAACAAAATATATTAACAAATAGAATGGGACCAAGATTCACAACTCTTCCTCCCTTAAGGAATTTCACACCCAAAATTCACTATAAGGTCAATGAGAAAACAACTCCGGGTACCTAGCACAAACTTCGGACTCAAGCTCCCACATGGCTTTCTCGACCCCGTGATAAAGCCATAAAACCTTGACGTAGGCAATGGTTTTCCCTCTCAACACTTGCTTCTTTGTATTCAAAATCCTCATAGGTTGTTCCCCAAAAAAAACATCCTCATCCACTCGCAACTCAACCCAATCCAAAATATGTGATGGGTCAAGCTCATATTTTCGAAGCATGGAAACATAAAACACGTTGTGCACAGACGACAACTAAGGTGGCAAGGCCAGATGATATGCCACCTCTCCAATCCTCTCTATGATTTAAAACGGCCCAATAAAATACAGCAACAACATCCCGCGACAACCAAAGCTCATCAAACCTCAGCATGGCAAAACCCTCAAAAACATGTGGTCCCCCACCCTAAACTCCAAAGGTCTCCTTCTCTGATCGCGCGTAATTCTTTTGGCGACTCTGAGCTGTAACCAAGCGTTGGCGAATCATAGCGATCATCTCTATCATTTCCAGCACCAAGTCGGATCCCAAAACCACGGCTTCTCCCGCATCTGGCCAACACACCAATGACCTATATGGCCTGCCATACAATGCCTCGAAATGCATCATTCCAATGTTATACTGATAGCTATTATTATATGTAAACTCTGTTAATAGCAAATAATCCTCCCGAGAACCCCAAAAATCGAGTACACAAGTTCTCAGCATGTCTTCTAGAATTTGTATAGTACGCTCAGACTAATCATCCGTCTGAGGATGAAAAGTAGTGCTAAAAAGCATATTCATCCCCAAAGCTACCTGTAGACTCTACCAAAAGCGTGATGTAAAATGCGGGTCTTGGTAAAAAATAATGGATACAAGTACTCCATGTAACTGAACAATCTCACTAACATATAACTTATTCAACTTATCTATGGAGTCCTTCACGTGGATGGAAAGAAAGTGCACAGACTTTGTCAGTCTGTCAACCACAAACCAAATAACATCATGCCCCTTAGGCAATTTACGAAGTCCAAGCAAAAAATCCATTGTGATGTTCTCCCACTTCCATTTCGATACTGGCAACGACTGTAACAACCCTGCTGGCCTATGAGGTTCTGCCTTTACTTTCTGACAAGTAAGGCATCGAGAAACAAACTGAACCACATCCCTCTTCATTCCTTTCCACCAAAACTGATAGCACATATCATGATACATCTTGGTACCTCCTGGGTGTACTACAATACGAGAATGGTAAAAATCTCGTAACACAACATCGCGGCATGATCCTGGCACAAATACTCTCCTAGCAAATCTTAAACTCTGATATGGACTCACAATCCATCCCTTAGTATCTCTCCCACTGGCAACACGGTCCTGAAACATCTGAGCTTTCTGATTTATTTGTTGAGCCTCCAGAACACAGGCAATCAACATAGGTCGCAACACCACTGAAAATAGGGTCGCACCATCCTTTATCTCTCCGAGACACAAATCAAACTCGATAACCTCCTGAAGCATATCCCACTCTCGTATGGCGATAGAAGCTAGCGAACCATGAGATCTTCTACTAAGAGCATCAGCCACGATATTGGCCTTCTTGGTGTGATACTGAAGATCAAAATCGTAGTTTGTCATAAATTCCATCCACCTTCACTGGCATAGATTTAGGTCTTGAGAAAATAAATATTTCAAACTCTTATGATTCGAGAAAACTTCAAAATGCTTACCATAAAGATAGTGCTGCCATGCCTTCAAGGAAAAAACTACAGCTGCCAACTCTAAGTTATGTGTCAAATAATTCTGTTCATGCGTCTTCAATTCCCGAGATCTATAAGTCACAACCTTACCATCCTACATTAAAACACACCCTAAGCCATCATGCGACGCATCACAATATACTGTATAACCTAAACCTTGTTCCAAATTAACCAACACATGTGCACTCGTCAATCTCTTCTTCAAATCCTAAAAGCCAACTCACAAGACTTACTCCAAACAAACCTAACTCCCTTTCACATAAAGCGAGTCATCGGCACGGCGAGTCGAGAGAAGTCTTTCACAAACCATCAGTAGTAGGCTGCTAAACCAGAAAGCTACAAATATCAAACACATTCTTCAGTCATTCCCTACTCATCACTAAATTAATCTTTAAAGAGTCCACAGATACTCCATCTCCAAACACCACATGTCTAAGAAACTTCACCTCTGGCATTCAAAGCTCACGCTTCTCAAATTTTTCATACAATCAATGCTCTCTTAGAAGTTGGAGAGTAATACGTAGGTGTTCTTAATGCATCTCCCTTGATGACGAATAGATAAGAATGTCATCCACGAACACGACTACAAAACTGTCAAGATACTAATGGAATATGGAGTTCATCAAGTCCATGAATGTCGTAGGTGCATTCGTCAAGTCCACCAAGTTCGTAAATACACGCATCCTCAATGATGTAACTTGATCTCTGATCGTGGGTCTCAAACCCCTCTCAAACTATTTTGCACGTAATTTATCTGTAGCTACAACGTCTCATGAAAAACGGGATAAGCTGGTGAATTTTGCCTCGTACTGAACCACAGTCATAACTCCTTGGGTGAGAGAAAGAAATTCCTCCTATATTAAGTCTCTAGAGGACTCATAAAAGTATTTCTCCAGAAACACTTTTGCAAAAGCTACCCACGTAACTTCCATTGTAGTTTTAGCAAACTTTCACCATTCATGGGTGTCACCCCTCAACTAAAAAGTAGCAAATGCCGCCCTCAAGTCCTCCTCGACTATATGTAATGTATCTAGAATCCTCGTCAGAAGCTCCAGCCTTTCTGTGGCCACCTTAGGATCAGGATCCCCAACAAAGGTACGAGGGTCAAGACGTCGGAACTCCCACATCACAACAGTCACCCTCAACTCAGGTTCCCTTGCCCCTCCCCTAGTAGTCTTGGCTAGCTGATAGATGGAACCCACAATCTCACGTAGCAACCCTACCCCATCTACTGGTCCTCGGAGAGCATTATCTTTCCCAGCATCAGAGATTGGCACATCCCCTTGGCCTAAACCACGGTCACAGTCTCGTCCTCTATGCGTAGACATAACTTCTATATGAAAGAAACATAGAGCATAACAAGATAAGATTCAATCATCATGTTATTACAGATATTAGCTACATAATTATGCTAACACTTAGCCATTTAAGATCATGTAAATAGACTTCACATACCGAAGAGTACCATTAAGAGTGATGAATCAATTTAGGTAACCTACTTAGATTCCTTGCTAGAAAGTATGTCGGCCAAACACATTTCTAACTCGGCTTCTGAGTTTGTTAATCCAAACGCCCGAAGGTAGGACTAATAAATTCTAAGGTCTAACCTCTATGCTCACATATACATGGCATCCTCATGCTTAACATGTTATTATCACCATGTTATAAAAACAATTAAATACATGCAATCAAGCAAATGCAACCATCCTCACAAAGTGATACAACCTCTCATACGGCTCTTAGGTATTCGAACCTAGAGCTCTGATACCAATCTGTCATGCCCTAAAAATTGGGCCATGTGAACCACCTAAGAAAAATTATTTTACGAAACCAAGATCCACCAAAACTACCCGAATTCAAACGATTTAAAACACAGATAGATAATGAGTTCAAAACCTTTAAGAGACGCACAATCGAGGGTTTATTTTCAGTAAAAGAGTAACCCAAAAGAATGAGGTCTAGGTTTCGAGAGCCAAACTTTTAAAACAAAACACAAATTTTTTTAAAACATGCCTAAACCGATCGATCTATAAAAAGATTGATCGATCGGCCTTAACAGTTCTCATATTTTCTCATGCCTACCAAACAACCGAGACATGCAAAAGATCGATCGAAAGACTGATCGATCGGTCTATCGATCGATTTGACCCTGAAATTTTTTTTAAAGCCAAACCTTGGAATCTAACACTTAGAAAATATTGTATTCGTTTTCAACACATACAAGGCAAATTAGAAAAAAAGCTTTAAAAGTGCCAAAAAAAACGTGATCCAAAACCTCCCTCGAGGCGCATAAGTTCAATTTAAATGATAAACCAACCAAAAACCATCATAAATATTGAGATCTCCCAACCTAAAATCCATTTTCAATCATAGATCCTTAAGTTCAGCCATCCTAAGGTTTCTCTCATACATACAAGCATACATGCATGTATGTCACAGCCTTAAGGCTTACAAAACAAATTCCTTCATGTACAAAACGAAATGGAATAAAGATTACATTGTTTTGTGAGCGTTTTATTAGGTCTCACGTGAATGTTCCTAATATCTATTATTTTTTAGAAAAACGTTCCTTTCTTTTCAAAACAAGAAAATCTAAGATATCTGAACATCCTTTTTAGAAAAATGAAGTCGCTACTTGATTTTTGAAAAAAATCAAGAAAAACAAAAAAAAGGCTCGTAGTCTTTTTAAAAGCAATGTAACCAGAGAAAAAAAGGTTTGAGGGGTAAGGTATGAAAATGGAAGGTATAAGGCACCTTTTTTGCCTAACCATGAGGTTGGCCTCTACTTTGTTAATTTTGATTCTTGTTGTAAACTTTTTAAAGGTAGCATATACAGAACGGGAGGTTAAAGAGAGTTCAAATAAAAGTAAGCAACGAAAAAAAATTCTAACTATGATTCTTAGGGTCACGCAACTTGGTTATTATTTGTAGAAATGCCACACGTATCATTTGAGCAAAGCAAAGCAAAAAACATGCGAATAAGTGGTAAACAAATAAATAAGATTCTAAAAGTCAGGAAGTCAGGTTGAGACGTCGACTTATACAGGGTCTTGTCGGACGAGATGAAAAAGAATTCCTGTCTTTAGAAGTCAATCCCACTAAACTACACTTGTATGCTTGACATGAAAAGAAGAGGCAAGCAGAGTCAAACGCCGAGCCTCAACCAGCAAAGGGGGACAGCCATGCCAATCCAAGCTGAGCAACTAGAAGCCCACTCTACCATGCAACAATTTTTTTATAACGAACATGCTATAAACAGGCTGTACAGAATAAATAGAAAAGATTCAAACATCATATTTAAGCTACTGGTCATGCACAAAACTCATAGCCGTAGCAACACGTGTTGCGGCTGTGACAAACATAGTCACCAAACAGGCGGCCGTGACAGAAATAGGATTACTGCAAAGAATAGAATAAAAATACAACATGGTCATAACAAATAAGTGTCGCGACTATGGTTTTTTAGGGATACAGAGAGGGTATATACATCGCACATAGCCTAGAACAACCTTAAATGAATAGGATATGCAGGACAAATACCATAACCTATTGTATCAATGCTAGATCTACTATCCTTCATCCTCCGTACAAGCAATAACTCTACACAAAATATACAGAATATTAAAAATAAATAACATAAAGCTTAAAACACATTTACATGTTACTGTTCTCTTATCAACATCACGACTATATCAAAGGGATATGGTGGCCATGACAAACACGAACGAAAAAGAGGCGGCTGTGATATATACATACTCAGCACATACAGTATGAAGGTATATGGAATGGAGACCATAACCCATTTCGTCTAAGCCAAATCTATCATTCATTACCCAATAGGAAACTAAACAGAGATACAGAAAGAAAAAAATACTAAACAGAGCAATAAAATGATGTACAACCTTAAAATAAACATATAACATAGAGTTTTGAAGAGGGTTTTGCATTTTTGCCCTTAAAGCAATATCACGACTGTAACACCAGGATGTGGCGGCCGTTACAGGACATGTTTGTGACTATGGGTTTGACAAAGCATATGGTCGTGACATAAGAAAGTGATGACCGTTATGTTCCAGAACCCCAGTATGCTTTTGATGTGTTCAGTGTGCTTGTGAGCGTCATAATATAACGTAAACAACTGTAAATATATGAAATAGAAGGCTATAAGTATACTGCTAATAATGAAAGACTTGGAGAAAATGAATATTTACATTGAAATGAATGATAAACAAGTAATAAACTAATGGAAACTTTATCCACGACACTCTCGGGGGAAGAAGATGAAGGTTTAAGAAGAGTCGTGAGATCCAAAGGTTACCTCGTGTGAATATCCACCTCGAATGGCCCCTCGATGGTGAGAATACAATATCTCCAAACCAATATACATGCTCCAAGAACTCCTTCGAGACAAGCAAGAACACAAACGAGGATCGAAAAGTGCAGGATTGGTGGGAGAATATCGAACAGGGGAGTATTTCGACAGAGTTTAGGCATCTAGGTATGTCTCTCTCTATTCTACTTAGAATCGCCGCCTATTTATAGGCAAAGCGAGGAACACAGACCCCTTTTGAGATGCTGCTACCTGTCCAAAAAGGAATAATAGTGACGGCCGCTACCTTTTTGCTTTTGTAAAGTGCCAATCGCTACCTTTATAGCAGTGAAAAAGACAATATTGACTTTCAAAAGTTAGGACCTAGATAACAAAGCAACGGCCGTGAAAAATAAAGTCACGGCTTGATTTAGGGTTTTCAAAAAGGTTACGGTCGTGGGAGTAAAGGCACGGCCTGTTCTAGGGTTTTCAAAAAGGTAGTGGCCATGTGAATTGGGATGTCACGACCTAAAAGTTGTTTTTGATTTTTGGATTTTGAGCCATAATCGTGATCTTGCTTGCTTTGAAGTATCTTTGAGCATGATTCTCATACTTTCGTCATTGGGGCGCATTTGAGATGGGTGCCTAAGATTCGGCTTAGTCAAATTGGAGTGTCTACAGGTTCATACAACCAAAAAGAGAAAACTATGCGTTTTCTAATTATCCACTGTCCTTTAAACTACACTATACTAAGCCAAATCATCTAGATCACTTGGAATTGTTTAAATACAACAATGTGAGCTGAAGCCCAATAGGAATAGACTAGCATGAATTAGAAACATAGTATGCAATCACGAATTATATGAACAACTCAAAAACGCCAAGCTCAAAATAATTTTACATCCTTAAAAACAACAAGTTTTCATATAATCCCACAACATTGAACAGTCAAACAAATGAAAATAACACGTTACATTTCAACCAGGTTTCTACAACCCACAATGATTCCTATGTACCGACTATGCCATCAGGGACAAAGGTAACAACTATTGACTCTTGCCCATTAGCCTAGGTCTGGGGCATCTAATGATCCGCTAGGTAATGACAAGTTTTATATGGAGTTACAACAATAAACGCCTTCCTTTGGGGTAACCACTTCATTTACAGGGATTAACCCGAAGGAACGAAGCACCTACTTTCGCAAAATTTTTAAATTTTCATCGAGGACCAGTGGAAGCCCACATACACACATTGTTATGGCATATCTATAGAATCATTAAAAGGCACAAAGCTCAACTACGCACACGTTTGTAAATACACACACTATGTACAAACGTCCAACGGCATCCAGCCACGTCATCCATAAAACCATGGAGATTGACCAACATTTTCAAAATGGCTTCCCACCATTCCAACTGAATCGTTTCAAAACCAAGGCTCAACACCAAGGGTTAGCTCCAAACCTCCAAAATCTTGTTTTCACAACATATAAACAAACCCCTTCGATTTTCAAAACTCATCTTTTCAAAAATCACAGTCACACACGTTCACCAACTTTGTAATAAACCACAAGGAAGCATAAAATACTTTTTATCCAACCAAATGAGGTTTAAACACAAAGTCAAACATTTGTAGCATTTTAAAACGGTAAAATTGCATATAAATCGCATGTAGCACCTTTTTAGTGTAAGATAGTCTAGAATCCTACCATAGAGAGTTAAAAACTCGATGCTTTAACTTTCTACAAAAAACCAACGTCGTCGAAACAAGATTCTGTTCAAATAAATGCGAAGCCCTAAGCGTGTACAACACCATTCCGCTCTTGCAACGCCAAAAATCACGCTCAGAGTAAGCCAAAAGCTATAGAAAAGTCTAGGGTTTTGAGTTTTCTTCTAGAGAGAAGAGAAAGAAACTTGTTTGAGAAGTTTTGAACCAAAAACTAATTAAAGTAGTCTGTCTCGCGCACACTTAACCCCGACAAATCGATTGATCGGTTAAATCGGTCCCGCCTAAAAAAAATTTCAACTTTGCACCACTAAGCCCAAATGGTTCGGAATTAATCATGTTATGTATTTCTAAGCCATCACATGCATACATCTCATAAAACAAACTAGTTTACAACATCCATATCCAATATATAACACGTCGACGAAATATATTACAAAATAAAATGCGACCGAGCCTCACAGAGAATGCTAACTTTCTCCATTTTTCTCTTGCCCAAAGCAAGCATAGCATAAACGATGGATTTTAGAAGTGTATTTGCTGAAAAATATGATAATTGTAGAAAATGAGACATTTGTTATAAAAATGAAATAATATTTTGGTAGAAAAATAAGAAATTTTACAATGTCTCATTTCTTATCATATAAAACATATTTTTAAAACAAATAATATATTATATTGATTGCATTTCATGTATGAATGAATCATTACTTGTTAAATGACTCAATTTTATATTAACAAAATGAAATAACATATATGATTGAAAGGTTAATCTTTGAAATGCTTCATTTGTTCAAAAATGTCTCATTTATATAAAACGAGACATTGTAAAATGCTATATTTTTCTATCAAAAAACGGTTTCATTTTTCGAAACAAATGTCTCATTTATTGCAATCACGCATTTTTAACTAAATATGCTTTTTAAAATCTTTTGTTTCTCTTTTGTTTTCTTCTATAAAGATAAAAAGAAAGAATTCTTAACCACCATCTTATCTTCAATCACACTAGAACTAAGGATCATCAACGGGCTGGGCCGAGCTGGCTCCGCTCACAATTAGTGCCCAAGCCTGCCCATGAGCTATGCCTAACGGACTATTTTTTGTGACGGGCCAGACTTAAACTTAAATTGTTAAGCCTAAGACCTACCCGATGGGCTTAGCCATGACAGGCTAATGGGCGAGCTAACGGGCTTTTATATTTATTTTTATCGGATTCATTTATGTTGTAAAACTCGTTGAGTTTGTTATTCATGCAAAAAATAAAATGCATCCGATATATTTACCTATGTGATTGAAAAACATTTGTTTAACTATTTAACAAAAAAGTATATTTACTATTTATTTATTTATAAATAAGTGTAAACTATTCACATAATTATATATATTGAATCAGCTTTATTTTTTGTATGAATAATAAACTCGGCAAACTCTACATAATGAATGAATTCGATCAAAAATATATATGCAAATAATTCATTTAAATTGAAAGAAAACCAATTCTTTAGCATTAATTTTTTGAGTTTTGGCGGCCTATTGGGTGGGCCGAGCTCCAACAAGCACACTCAAGCCCGGCCCAAGTATTATTCGAGTGGGCTTGACCAACTCGAGTATCAAACTTGGGCCTGGTTTTAACCCAACAAATCGGGCAAACTTAGGCCAAGTAACAGACTAACCGGCTAAATGATGACACTTAACTAGAATCATACGCCATCATCAAAGAGTCTTCAACTTTAGATCATGGAGAATTCATGATCGCCCTTGGAGACAATATCACAACAAAAATTTTGAGCAATCCTGATCCAATTTTTTGAGAATTTTATTGATATCAATGATTTTTGAATTATAATATTTCTTTTGTTAGAAAACCTAGATTCGTGAACTATAAATAGTGTATTAGGGATAATTTTGGTATAATAATAAGAGATAAAAATTAATAAAATATTATTTTTAGGTTGAAACTTATCCCTAAACAAATATCTTAACTGAAATTTGGACCAAAACTTTCCTATTAAATAATAATATAAAATAATCTAAAAATTATTTTTTCAAAACCGGGCTTGATGAGTTGGGTTGACATTTGAACATTCTATTTTACACCCTTGCGTGTCCAAGTATCTTACACTGAGTAGCCAACCAATAAATAGCTTTTATTATATGGTGTGTCCAGATGTTGATGCGGAGGAATTCATTGAACTAACTAAGCCTGCTTTTGGGTTAGTTTATTTTTAAGATTTTTTTTGGTTTAAAAGTCACAAAAAAAGGTTAATTAATTTAGCTTATTAGACTTTTTTTCATTTTTTTAACCTTTTTACGTAATTTGACACTACTTTTTTATTAAAAAGTCAAAAAGCATAAAATCTACTAAAAAAATTAGTCCAAACACAGGCTAAAAATAATAATAAAATTAAAAAAATAAATTTAATTTCTTACTTTATAATTATCTTTCTATCTTTTTTTATGTTTTATTTTTTTCTATTAATTTCTACACTAATCATTCATCCAACTTCAAATTTTTCACTGTACGCATAATTTATTCTATAATTATTTGATATTAAAAAAATAAAAAATTTGTGAACAGTCTAATTTATAATTTGTTTACTGTTTTTTATCCAACATAATATTTCTTAACGTGCAAGATCCATCCTCATAAAAGTTTTAATATGCAAGATCGTCTATTGATGCGTGTATAATTTTTTGGAATAAAAATACTCTCTGTACAAATAAATTTATCTGTTTTATTGTAAGCACACGTATAAAAAATACATATAAATTTATCTGGATATTTCAAAACATATATAAAAAATACAGATAAATTTAATTGTCTTATTGAAAGCACGCGTGTAAGGTGTTATAACTGAACAGATAAAATTATCTGTCTTATTGTAAGTACGTATGAAGAATACAGATAAATTTATCTATACCTTTTCAAAACATGTATAAAGAATACAGATAAATTTATTTGTCTTTTATTGAAAGTCCGTGTAAAGAACACAGATAAATTTGTCTGTCTTATTGTATAAAGAATTTATCTGTTTGTATATTAAATAGATGAATATCAAACAGATAAATTTATTTATTTATTGATTATTTTCAGGTGAAATCACGCAATTAGACCTTACGTATTAAAATTTTTATTTATGGATCTTACACGTTAAAATTTAATTTTTTTAGACATTTGATTAAAATTATTTTAAAAACGGCATGTAAAACCCTCAATATTATTTATTCATTCTATTTTATTCAATCTCTTTCAAAATACAAAATGGGCCCTAATTAAAAACCTTGGATATCTCTTTTTCACGCCAACGATATCGGTAAAGTGGTGGAGTCCATTGGATTCGTTTTACTTTGTCAAAGACAACTGATTTCAAGCAATCCTTTCCCAAAAGGCTTGATTTTCATATACTTTATACACACACAGTATTAAGTTAGTATAAGTTTTAAGTTCGAAGTAACAAATCTTACAAGTGCATAATAAGATAATTAAGAGAAATCGTTTAAAAAATCAGGTTTCCTGTTATAACAGTATTGAATTGTCGCTTTAAAGGCATAGAAAAATAATTTTTAGTTCTTAGAGTTTAATTGTAAGAACTAAAAGTTATTTTTCAAACTCAACAACTCTGTCTTATTGCAGTAGAAAAACACAATTCTTGTTTACAAGGTCAGAAACGCTACGTTAGATTATTCTCGAGCCAAACCAGTTTATAACGAAATTTATATACCTTTAAAAAATTAATTGACATTTTATTTATTTATTTAAGAACTTTTAAACTAAAAGAGCATAAAAGGTACTACAAAAATTAAATAAAATAGCAATTTATGAAAATAATTGATAATAAACAGTGAGTTTAAGCCTATGTTTGGCTTAATGTTTTTTTCTTAAATTTTTTTTTTCACTTAAAAACCTTTTTTAAAAAGGCCACTTATTTGATCTTCTGATATAATTAATTGATTTTTTTACATTTTTTTATATTTATTTTTTTTATAAAAAGACTAAAAAATTAAAAAACTTTAAAAATATAGACTAAACACAAGGTTGAGAAAAATCAACACGAAAATTAACGTAAAGACGAAAATGAACAAGACGTGTAAAGTGGTTACTTTCTTTGGTAATCATAACTTTAGTCTGCGTTAAGTTTACTTGGCAAGTAAAGTTGAAAGCGGTTAAAGGGAGACGGGGTGATCAGTGGGGCCCCGTAACGTATAAAAAAGTCGTGAGCCCAATGCAATTACGGAACTTTACGGCCTTTTTTGTCTCGATCCCCCTTTTGTTTGGTCCAGTGTTTTTTAAATAAAAAAATATTTTTAAAATATTTTTTTAAAATTTATTTTTTAGCTTCTTACTATAATTATTTAGTTTTTTTATATCTTTTTATATTTATTTTTTACAAAAAAATCTAAAAAACTTTGAAACCTACAAAAAAAAATTAAGCCTAACACACGCTGATCGATTATGAAGAGAGAAATTATAAGTTTCTTTCGAAGTTTCACGTAAATAATAATATATAATAATTTTTTATAAATAAAAAAATTAATGTATATTACGTGAATTACTTTTATGTTTACTTACTAGCAAAACCTAGCAAATGTGAGTTAATATTATTTCATTCAAAATAATTTTCGCTACATTATAAGATAAATATGTGGCAAAAGCTTAGAAATGAGAAATGGTGGTAACAACTCAAAGTAATTATTAGTAGTCTTAGAGCACTATGTGGTATTTTTTGATATTGTGATCCTATCTAATCATGTAACAAATAATACTTCAAGTAAGACAATAGTAACTCGCCTTTGCTGGAAAATAATTATTTGATAGTTCAAAAATATCATATGCCATTGCATGTGTAATGCTTCCATCTAATGATGTGGCAAAAAATTCTCGGGGTGAAACAATATGAGCTTACTTTTGTTTGGTAAGTAAGAGATACGAGTGACTTATTTAATGTGCATTGATTTTTTTTATTTGTTACAAGAACCACATGTTATATCATCTACATAGTACTTTGTGAATATATTATCTATATTGTACTTTGTGAGTATCTAATGGAGTACGTAAAAAACAAAAAGTGACAAGCTTAATGTGCATAGTATACCACGTAAGCGATGTCACAAATCGACTCAGGCAGCCGATTCTCCTTCTCCATCTTCATTTTCTTCATCAACGACCTTCTCTCTCTCTCTCTCTCTCCCTCTCTCTGGCATAACTGTTCAGAGGGAGTTGAGCCATCGTGCACAGAGGAGCGCCACCACATGGAGCCGGTGAGGACTTGAAAGACTCAGAGGGAGTGGACTTGGAAGACTCGACGAGGACTTGAAGGACTTGCCGATATTATATATATATTTTAGTTATCGGGCCATCGAAGCCTATTTTCTGGGTTGTTTTCAATCAGGCCTTTTTACAAAAAAGTAGTATATTTCGTAAGCTATTTTTTTAATATATATATATATATATATATATATAGGAACAAAAACAAAGCTCGGATGAAACCGGACTAGTCTCGAGAAGATGGTAGTGCTGCAACAGCGGCAGTGGTGGTTCGAAGGCCATGAAAATCTATTTTTCTCGATGTTTTTGAACCGGAATTTTTACTAAAAAAAAAGTATAATTCCTAACCTGTTTTTTTTTAAATGGGGATAAAAACGGAGTTCAGATGAAGTCGGAACTATGGCGCCCCGTCCTCCGAACACGTCAGGATATACATAAATATAAATAAAGGGATATTCTAACCATTCATTTATATTTACATACGTTAATTATTACATTATAAATGAGTTCTGAACATATTAAAAGTATATAACGATTACAGTTTCACCAAGAAATTTTAAAAATTACAATAAGCACAGGAAAACTGAACAAAAAAATATTAGGGGCGAACTTTAAATTCTTCAACCAGTATTGCCAAGGTCGGCTTGCTCCTGCCACTCGACTTGTTCTTCAAAACCTTCTTCTCCTTCGGGCTCGACGTCCTCAAAAGGTTCTCCCTCCTCACTCGTGGCACGATTGCCATGAGCCAAAATTCAGAAGCAAACTTCCTAAATCTTCTAACCAAACACACAACAAAATATTCTACAATGTATATTATATAACACCTAGTACAATTTATAGTCAAGAAGACAAAAAAATTTCACAATTTTGGCAAGGCAAACATACATCAGAACAAGTATACAGGTGTGTGATGCAAATGAATGTGATACAACCAATTAAATTTTCTAATTCAATTTAAACTTAATTTATTCTAGGTTCTCCTAAATCGAGGTGAATCATTCTAAACCTCATGATCCCAACCACGCTGACCAAATCTACCTACTGATAAAGAGCTTTCCTTAAGCTGTGGGATGACTACGTAGCGAACTTATAAGTGTCTAGCTGGATCATCGCTGACGGCAAGGGGACGGACAAGTCAACACTCAGGCTCTCGACTCTCAGGTCAAGGTCAAGCACGAGATCACGAAATTTAACTCCTATTATTATGCCATCCGAACCACCTTCACCAAAATATAAGCTAATATCAAAATAATATGCATTTAGTACTTAGGGCAAAACCTCCCAAAACAAATCAGGACATATAGTCAATATCACAATATTCTCAAATATTTAAATTTTCAAGAATTTCAATTCCATCAATCCAAGTATCAGGCTTAAGGTTCAATTTCATTCTTCTAAATAAATAAATTCTATGAAGCCCGTAAACCCAACTCAATGATGACGTGATATGACATGTGTAGCTGCTATTTACAATTCACAGATATAAATTGATCATGGCTTAGGCTAAGATGACATATATATATACCTTGCAGGAAATTATAAAACTATGAGCATGGAGTACAAGTATATGAAGTATGAGTTCTAATCATCGTACATTCAATTAAAAACACTAATCAAATAATTCAAATCAATTATCATATAAAACTCGGGTCTCATAGCAAAGGGTATTCAATTCGCACTTAGTAACTTTTAAAGCTGAAATCAAGTATTAAATTAAAAGGGCCAACAAGGTTTTGGGGTATGTAGACTTAGAATCAAGTTATGATTTTTAAACACAATTTAGATAAAAATATTTTCTACAACTCTTATGTTTAACACTATGGTCAATACCTAAAGCAAAAGTGTGAACAAAACATCCTAAGCAAAAAAGGTTCAGTACCTTTCTCAAGATTTTATCAAAAATATGCCTCTGTTGGTCTCCATTTTGGGGTATCAAATCAAGTCCAAAGGAGCCCATTTTTGTATATGATCTAGTTCACCATGTCCCCTACAAGTTTTATGTTTAGTGCTAAGGGTAGTTGTTTGGAACAAGTAAAACGTTTTGCCCATTTTAGAAAATAGGTTCTGTCAGCCACCAAACCTCAGCGGAGCCAATTTTGGACAGAGGGATTGAAACGATTTTGGCATATCCTGTAGAGGCTTTAAGGTCTAATTTTTTGATAGAACGTAGTTTAATATGTTATCTACAATGTTCATACAGACCACTTTTAGAACAGGTCACTGAAAATAGGGGTTTTGAGCTACACAAAAATATGTAACATAAGTGTCATTTGAGGGCTGAAACTCAATAGAGAATTTCAAATGGGTTATGACCTAACAAAACTCAATATTTTCTACTCCTTTTTGGTGGGTATGTAGATATACATGTTATCTACAACTTCTATGTTTCGGCCAAAGATCGAAGCTTATTGTAAACTAGGGCTTTTAGGTTAGTAGTGTTAAGTGGTTGAAAAACGACACACTTTAGTAAAATTGCAATATCTCGAGTTTTACTTACTCAAATGAGTTGAAACCAACTTTGGATGAACGTTAACACCAAGATATAAATCTGGACATAAAGAACATGCTTAGATCAATTTTCTGCATTGATTTATGCTGTTCCAAATTTAGGAAAGAAATGTCTATATTCTCAAAAATCAAGTCTCTTAGGGTCTAAGTCTCCTACTTATGGTATGTCAGGTTTTTGTTTTATTTCTTTGCATACTTGTGTTTTAGATATTATTATCAAGGTTACAATACATTTATAAGTCATCAAACTTAAAGATAACAACACACAACATCTCATATCATCCATAAACATAATGGCCCCAAATTTCCAACTAGGACACCTTTTCGGTTTATTTTTGGTTCTCGATTCTTAGAGTGTTTAAAGAGATGTGTTGGGAAATATTTTGAGGGATATTAGACATAAGGTTTAAATGCTTTACTTACTTATTTGAGAGATCAAATGAGGGTGGATGATGAATTAGGACTTAGCTTTAGAAAATTTTCCTTCATTCCTTCCTTTTTCTTCCTTTTACTCCCTCAAACTCATATGAACACTCAAGAGCAATGAAGTCTGGTTTCCTCCCCTCTCTTGGCTGAAATTACCAAGTAGAGAAAAAGGTGTTTGGCTTGGTTTATATTGGCAAGGGCTAAGGAATACAAGGGGGACAAAAAATACCTTTGAACGACTTTTTTCTTAATTTTAATTAATGAGATATGAAGATGATTTGAGATGGTTCAACTTTTGACAGCTAAAAATCAGATATGGGGAAGATAAAGATAGCTAGGGGTCAGTTTGGAGGACAAAAATTTGATCCCCAAACAATCAAGGGGCATTTCTTGATTTTTGTGCCCTTATTGTGCAAGAAAATGCATTAAAAGTTAATTTAATGTATCTTTTTAGTGTTCCTTTTTCTAATGAGACCTATTATTTTAATATGTTTATGAAAAATTTAGTATTTTCATGTACTATTATAATTTCTATAACAATTGATTAAATATATGTAGTCTTTTAAGTCAAATTAAGCTATTTTGGCAATATATAACTTTTTGACTTATTTTGTTGTGTATAGACTTCAATAATGATTTATTTGATTTTTTTAACCTATAACACCATATTATTATGTATATTACTTGCTCAACAAGTATTGGATCATCATAATACTTGATTTATTACCTTTCTCACCTTTTTAAACTAAAAAGAAAGTAAAAAGCTACTTTTTAGCACAACTTCCAAGGTGGCCAGCCACTAAGGGGTGTTTTTGTTATTTTTAATGTTATTTTGTCTTTTGCTATTTAATTATACTTAAATACTTGATTTAGGGTGTTCATGTGTCAAAATTTGAGTTTTTAAGACTTTTTGCTGTACTAGGGGTAAAACAGTTATTTTACCCTACTTATGAGGATCTTTGATTTCTAATTCATTATTTTGTGATCATTACTTAATTTAGATTGTTGGGAGACTCTCCAAGTGTTAAGATTTTGTTGCTTGAATTTTGGACCTTTTTAGGATTTTTGGGCCGAACTTAGAGTTTTCGAGTTAAGTTAGGATTTTGAATCTCTAGTAACCTAAGATCTTGTTGGCTTATCATCACTAATACTAGGGTTTGAGTCGGATCGTTACAATCTACCCCCCCTAAAAATAAATTTCGTCCCTAAAATTTCATATCCTACCTTCGTTCGTAAATAGCTACGGGTAGTTGGCTCGCATGACGTCATCCTGTTCCCAAGTAGATTCTTCGATCCCTCAGTGTCTCCATAACACGCATATGAGTAGAATAATCTTTTCTCTAAGAATCTTATCACGTTGATCGATTATTCTTACGGGTTGTTCTTCGAATGTAACGTCCTCATCAACATAGAGCTCATTTCAATCCAAAATGTGGGCAGAATCAAGTTCGTACTTCCTCAGTATTGACACATGAAAAATGTTATGAACACTGGCGAGTTGCGGTGGTAGAGCCAAACGATATGCTACTTCTCTAACCTTGGCCAAAATCTCGAACGGTTCGATGTACCTTAGAGCCAGCTTTCCTTTCTCACCGAAACGTATAACTCCTCGTCATGGTTGAATCTTTAGGAATACATGATCTCCTACTTCAAATTGTAGCGATCTTCATCGCTGATTGGCGTAACTCTTTTGTCTGGTCTGAGTGGTGGCTATTTGTTGCTAAATGAGCCGGATCTTTTCGGTAGTCTCTTGTATAAGATCTAATCAAAAAAATGCGTTCTCTCCTGCTTCAATCTAACAAATTGGTGAATGACAAGGTCTTCCGTAGAGAGCTTTATATGGCGGCATGCCAATACTGAACCGATAGCTGTTGTTGTAAGAGAACTTGATAAATAGTAGGTACCTTTCCCAATATCCCTTAAAGTCCATGATGTAAGCACAAAACATGTCTTCTAAGGTTTGAATTGTACATTCAAGTTGTTAGTCAGTTTGTGGGTGAAAAGTAGTGCTGAAACAAAGCTCTGGCTCTAAAGCAGCTTGTAAACTTTGCCAAAATCGTAAGGTGAAACGTGGATCTCGATCTGATACGATAGATAATGAAAATCCATGAAGACGAACAATTTCCCAAATGTATTTCTGACTTAGGATTTCCAGTTTTTTGGACATCCGAACTGGTAGGAAATGTGTGGACTTTGTGAGATGATCCACGATTACCTAGATAGAGTTGTGTCTTGCTGGTGATCTTGGTAGTCCAGAGACAAAGTCCATGGTGATGTGGTCCCATTTCCATTGAGGTATCTCCAGGGGTTGAAGGGTTCCTCTCGGCTTTTGGTGCTCGGCCTTCACTTGCTGACACGTAAGGCATTTAGTTAGGAAGCTTTCTGCATCCTTTTTCATACCACTCCACTAATAGTGCCCCTTCAAATCTTGATACATCTTTGTTCCTCTAGGGTGGACACAAAAGAGTGATTAATGATGCTCGTTCAGGATATCTCTCCTTAGATCCTCAATATTCGGTACAAAAACCCTTCCCAGGTACGTCAGCTGCTCGTTTTTGTTGACTACCCAACTTGGTTTTGATTCCTCTGTTATTAGGTGTTGTCGGATATACTCAGCTTCCTGATTGTGTTTCTGTTCATCTAGAACTTGTTGACGTAGGTTGGATGTTGCTATTGTCAACACACAACAAGATCCCTCCTTTGATTCGGTCGGTTGCAAACAAAAATTTCCAAGCGTTTCCATCATCTTCCACTCCTGAGCAAAAATATGGGCCAACTAGGGTCTCGTCTTTCTGCTCAGCGCGTCGGTTACTACGTTGGCCTTCCCAGGGTGGTAAGCCAAGGTGAAGTCGTAATCCTTAAGGTACTCAACCCAACGGTGTTGCCTTATGTTCAGATCCTTCTGAGAGAACAAGTACTTCAAGATCTTATGGTTGGTGAACAGTTCAAACTTCTCTCTGTATAGATAATGCCTCTAAGACCTCAAAGAAAAAACGACAGTTGCAAATTCTAGGTTGTGGGTGGGATAGTTTTGCTCATGAGGTTTCGACTGTCTTGACCCATAGGCTACTACCTTACCTTTCTGCATCAGTACGCATCCTAAGTCTTCCTTAGACGCGTCGTAATAGACAGTGTATTCGATTTTGCATTCCGATATGACCAAGATGGGGGAACTCGTCAACCTGCTCTTAAGCTCCTTAAAAGATAACTCACACTTCTCATCCCATTCGAACTTCACTCCTTTCTGAGTCAACTGGATCAGGGGCTTTGCCAACTTCAAAAAGTCTTGGATAAATCATCGAAGCCAAGAAAATTGTAGATCTCGAATACATTTCTCAGCTACCTCCATTCCGTAACTGCTTCAACCTTCGTTGGATCTACTGCTATCCCTTCTTCAGATACGACGTGTCCCAAAAACATTACTTGGTTCAACCAGAACTCACACTTGCTAGCCTTGGCATAAAGTTTTGCTTCCCTCAAAGTGAGTAGGGTCGTTCTCAAATGTTCTTTGTGCTCCTCTTCTGATTGGAAGTAAACCAAGATGTCCTCAATGAACACTACCACAAACTGGTCAAGGTATGGCTGGAAGATTCGGTTCACCAGGCTCATGAACACTCTAGGGGCATTTATGCGGCCCAAAGGCATAACTATGAACTCATGGTGGCCATATCGGGTCCTAAAAGCGGTCTTTGGTATATCTTCTTCCTTCACTCTCAACTGATGGTATCCAGATCTAAGGTCGATCTTCGAGAAGTGTGTTGATCCTCTAAGCTGGTCAAAAAGGTCATTGATACGTGGCAAAGGATACCGATTCTTAATCGTTACTCAATTTAATTACCTATAATTGATGCACAATCAGAGGGTTCCAACTTTGTTCTTAGCAAAGAGCGCTGGTGCTCCACAAGGCGAGGTGCTGGGGCAAATGAATCCCTTGTTGAGTAACTACTCCAACTGTTCTTTCAACTCTATAAGTTCTGCGGGTGCCATGCGGTGTGGGGTGATAGAGATGGGTGCGATTCTGGGCTGAAGCTCGATAAAGAAATCGATCTCTCGCGTGGTGGAAAACCAAGGAGTTCTTTGGGAAAGACATCCTTGTACTCACAAACTACTCATGGAAGCTCTACCTCGGGTTGAAGGTCGATGCTAGCTAGTAAGCAGGCTACTAGGTTAGGGATATTGGGGTGTCGGGTTTGACGTGTGGTCATTATTTAGGGATCTCGTCGTTCACCTTGAATCCGTACTGGGATTCCGTCTTCGGTGTAAGGCTCAATTCTCTTCTGGTGGAAATCAATCAAGGTCCGGTGGGAAGATAACCAATCCATGCCCAGGATGAAGTCGTAATCGGCTAAGTCCACAACCCGTAGGTCATAAGACAAGCTACTGTCGGCTATAAGTAGTGTGCATGATCTACAAATGTGATCTACCCTCACCTGACTCCCTATCGAAGTGGCCACACATAGAGTTTGAGACGAAGGCTCCAATTCTAAGTATAGGGATCTCACGCATGTGGAAGATATGAATGAATGTGATGCACCATAATCGAATAAAACCTTCACCAAGGTGTTGAAGAGTGCCAACATACCTTGGATCACTTGGTAGTCTTCATCATCTTCTTGTCCTTGAATCGCAAAGGATCGTCCTCTATTATTGTTGTGGTTCCCATTTTTACCCTATTGCTGCTGCTGTTGAGGTCCTCGGGGACCCTAATTGATAACTCCAATTGGCCTCCCTCTCAGAGGCTGCTGGAACCCTACCTGTCGGGGCTGCTGATTGGGCAAGTGTTGCCAACCCTGTTGCTGTTGTCGATATTGTTGTTGAGGTCGCTGCAAGTATTGTTGCTGGGGTTGCTGCTGAACTCAACTTTTCCAGAATTCTTAGTTGTTTCTTCTCTGTTCCTGAGAGCACTTTATCCTCTCGTGTCCCTCTCGTCCACATCCAAAACAAACGTAACCTCCTCATTGTCGCTGCCCATTACCTCTACCGATCAGCTGGTTTCTTTGATAAGGTCCTGTGTTTGAGCGATTGTGCTTAGGCTATTGTGGCGTTGGGATTTAGGGTTTTAGAAAATGCTTCAAAAATAAGAGAATTCAAATGATGTTTGGAAAAAATCTTGTAACACCTTCAAAACTAATATTTTGAAAACCCCTTTTAGTTGAAAATGGATTCGCCACTTAATTTTTAAAAAAAACTAAGAAAAACAAAAATGTCTACTGATCTTTAAAACGTTTAACCAGATAAAGGGAGTTCGGGGGCTAAAGTACGAATCGAGAAAGGTGTTAGGCGCCATATTCGTCCAACTGTAAGGTTGCCCTCTACTAATCATTATTGATTCTTTAATATGATTTCCCAAATGCATGAAAATGAAAAAAATAAAAGCAAAGAGAGAACATCAAAAATCAAATACGAAAATACATGACATATGTATATAGAACGCCAAAACAAAATAAGTATTAAAAGGAAAATTCTAAGTCCTACGGTATACAATTCTAACTAAATGATACATGAAATACACCCACATGCAATATTCACGAAATTAAACTAACTATCATGATTTAAGTAGAAGAATAAAAAAAACATGCTAGAAAGTGTCAAAATTACCTAAACATGATTTGCTAACAAGAAATACAATAAATTACAAAAAATTTTAAAGAAAGTAACTAAAATATGCACATTGTCAAAACAAGCTAAATTAGCATTAACATGATAAAAAGATACTAAAAATAAAATATGCATGTAAATTCTATGTTTAAAAGAAAATTTACTAGCAAAGAAAATAAAAAATAAGAGTGTTATGACAAAAAATAGTTTGAGAATTTAAAGAAAAAAATGGAGAAAAAGTTTGTAAAAGAAAATGATGCTAAATGAAAATGTTAAAAATATTTATTTAAATTATTAAAAAAACTTAACTATTCATATTTATACTAAAAGAAAATAAAGTGAAAAGAAAATAAAAGAGAAGAAAATTATAATAAAAATTAGATTAAAAGACTTTTTTTTTATTTAACAAAAGAAAAGAAATGGAGAATAAGGTAAACATTTTAAAAAGAAAAGAAAAAATGGAAAAGAAAGAAAGGAAATGGAATATAAAAAATAAATAAAACTACATTACAAGGCAAAAAAAATAAAGCTATATTACAAATAAATAAGATGCTAGAAAGAAAAATTACACTACTATTAAAGAAGAAAAAAAGAAAACTAGAAAAGAAATATTAATCTAAATATAAAATAAAATGGAGCATTAAACTAATGTTACAAGAAAAGAAAAGAAAATGAAATAGAATACTATTAGAAGGAAAATTAGACTAACTAAAAAAAAAGAAAATAAAATAAATGTTAGGACATTAAATTAACATAAAAAAATAGAAGAAATGAAATACTAGAATTAAATGGGTGTAATATTGATAATTACAACTATTTTTATGTAAGTGATTATATTATAGTAATAACGACATTATTTAGTCATATCGTCAAATTATATTAGCACTCTTTAATGATTTAATGAAAAATAGCAACGTGCTTAGTGTGGGTGTGTAACACGGGTAAATAAATAAAATAAACAATCAACTTAGGAATTGAATTTATAACACGAATTAACTACTGTAAACTAAGCACATTACTTAGAAACTAAATGAAATCTAGCGATTAAAGCAATTACATAAACAATGTAAGGAAGTAATCAAAAGGAAATAATCAAATTAACCCGATCATTCCAATGAGGTAGAAAATGGAGTTCGAAGGACCAGGGATCCCAGCGAAATACTTTGATCGCTAAAGAATCCTCAAGTCGGGGAAATGTGCTTCAACGGGTCAAACTTCGGGTGGTGATCCAAGCAAGGCTTTAAGATGGGTGTCGGAGGCTCGAATCTCGGTATTTCAGTAGGGCTTCGGCGTTGGGGCTTGAAATTGCTCGGTAACTCGGTAGAGATTCTCTCTCAAAACCTCTCCCTCATTTACTGTCTCGAAAATGTACAAGGGGGTTTGGTATTTTTAGAATTCTTCAACCAATGAGATGCTAATATGTTCTGGGACATGTTAGGATTTTTGAAGTTGGCGGTCGCCAGGTTGAAATTGGCGGTTGCCAAGTTGGAGTTGGCGGTCGCCACTTTTGGCTAGGGTTTCTATAATGTTCTATTGGCGGTCTCCACAATGAACATGGCGGTCGCCTTACCTGGGCAGTAAGTTTGGATGGTTCGACAAAATTTTATTGGTTTGAAGGTTTTGGGTTCAAATATCGAGCTTGGATCATTTCTCAAGGATCATACCGAGGCACTATTCTAATTGTTTTCATCATTGAATTCGCCTAAGATTAAGCGGGGTCAAATTGGGGTGTCTACAGCTATTGATGCACTGGTCCACCTTGTGAGTTTCCTGTACGGTCATGAAAATCCTTCTGGGAATCAGAAAGCTCTCGCTCTAAGAATTGAGCGGTATTTATGACTTCTGCATACGTGGATAGGCGCATTCCGATCAGATGTCCTCGGATAGCTGGTTCTAAACCCCACTCAAAGTGCTAGGCTTGGGATAGCTCGATGGGAGCGATGGCGGTGGTATAACGTCTTAGTTCCTCAAATCTGGCGGCATATTTGGCAACTGTCATCTTTCTTTGTTTTAGCTCTAAAAATTGCTAAATCATGTCCTACTTCTAGACGTCTGGGAAGTACTTCTGGAGAAAATGCTCTTCAAACTATTCCATGGTGTTAACTTCCCTGGCATTTCTAATGGAGTTCCAATAGTGATCTACCTCTCCTTCAAGCTGATACGTAACTAGGGCCACTCGATCGATTTCTCTACATACGTCCATGGTATCTAACACATTTCTGATCTATCAAAGCCATCCTTCTGTCCTTTGAATGTTAGCTTCCTCAGAGAAAGTTGGTGGTCGGAATCTACAAAGTTCAGATAACATGGTTGTACGTCAGGAACGATGATATCCATGACATTTTACATGACCTCGTAGACACCTTATGCTAGCCAGCACCTGCGTGGGCCCCCGCACCAGTACCGCGCCTTGGCTCATCTTGAATAAATAAAAGAAAAGGTTAGTTTCAAAGAAAGCGATCATTCGGTGGTGAATGGGTAAGCGTTTAGCTGAGAATTTCAAATGGCATAAGTACAAGATGCAACTGGGGTTAGAACATCTTGGGGTGGGACCCAAATGGTTCAAAGATAGGTTGAATTAAGGCAATGGGTCATAGTTAAAGCAATCACCGTTGACCCAGATTGAGAGGTTGATTGAGGCTTAGATGCATTTGAGATAAGAGATCAATAATTAATAAATATTACAAAGAGATTGTTCTCGAGACCAACCTGTGCAACATCCAATCTTAACAAAATATATGTTTAAGCAATGGGTAGTTAAACTAGATATTTATCTTGAAGTTTACATCGTCTTAACGTACTTTAATTCAAACATATAAGTCGCCTCCCTAGGTTAGGATTTCAAGAGAAAATAAATAATTTACAAAGTTACTGCACACAAGTGTAATATCAAGATCGAGGAAACTGAATGAGGGCAAATGATTTCACTAATGTCGAACATTCAAAACTGGTGATATTAGAAATGGGGGTACTCGAGGGCTTCAATTGGGTATGAAAGTTGACACAAGGGCTTGAGAAATTAGTTCACGGGGATAAAGTTGTGGGGTTCTAATTGTGTCTCCCAGTGTGATATTTAAAAGTTCTCTTGGTATGTACGCCTCTCGACCCCCCTTAAAATAAGATAACCCGTTGCATGAGCCTTCGACCTTCGATCTTGATGCTCTTACCCGTCCTTCACCTGTAGATTCCTTGCTGCTTTTGATCCCGGTAACGTCCGAACACGACTCGCTATAGGATTTAGACGCATCAGATTTTAGTTCTTATAATGTATAGATGATAATAATAATTAATACATCGAATCCTACAGAGCTCTAATGCGACAGAATGCATGGTTTCATATAACCTAAGGCTTGAAGGTTAACTAAACTAGGGCTCTGATACCAACTATGACGCCCCATTCTCCGGGCACGTCGGGACATACATAAATATAAATAAAGGGATATTCTAGCCAGTTATTCATATTTACATACGTTAATTATAACATCATAAAAGAGTTCTGAAGTGATTAAAAGTATATAACGATTACAGTTTCACCAAAGAAATTTCAAAAATTACAATAAGCACGGAGAAACTGAGCAAAGAACAAAAGGGGCAAACTTTAAATTCTTCAGCCAGTATTGTCGGGGTCGGTTGGCTCCTGCCACTCGCCTTGTTCTTCAAAATCGTTTTCTCCTTCAGGCACAACTTCCTCAAAAGGTTCTCTCTCCTCACCTGTGGCACGAATGCTATGAGCCAAAACCCAGAAGCAAACTCCCTAAACTTTCTAATGAAACTCACAACAAAATAGTCTACAACGCATATCATATAATACCGAATACAATTTATAGTCAAGGAAACAGACAAATTTCACAATTTCGGCAAGGCAAACATACATCAGAACAAGTATACAGGTTCGTTATGCAAATGAATGTGATACAACCAATTAAATTTTCTAATCTAATTTAAACTTAAGTTATTCTAAGTTCTCCTAAACTGAGGTGAGCAATCCTAAATCCCATTATCCCAACCATGCTGACCAAGTCTACCAACCGATAAAGAGCGTTCCTTAAGTCGTAGGATGACTACGTAGCGGACTAAGTGTCCAGCTGGGTCATCACTGACAGTAAGGGCGTGAACAAGTCAACACTCAGGCTCTGAACTCTCAGGTCAAGGTCAAACGCAGGATCGCAAAATTTAACTCCTATTATTACGCCATCCGAACTGCCTTCATTAGAATATAAGTTAATATCACATTAATGTGCATTTAGCACTTGTGGAAAAATCTTCCAAAATAAATCAGGACATATAGCCAATATCACAATATTCCAAACTATGCAAATTTTTAAGAATTCTAATTCCATCAATCCAAGTATCAGGCTTAAGCTTCAATTTCATTCTTCCAAATAAATAAATTCGGTGAACCCCGTAAACTCAACCCAATAATAACGTGATTTGACATGTATAGCTGCTATTTACAATTCACAGGTATAAATTAATCATGGCTTAGGCTAAGATGACATATATATATATATATATATATATATATATATATAAAAAAAACTTTGCATGAAATTGTAAAACTATGAGCATAGAGTACAAGTATATAAAGTATGAGTTCTAATCATTGTACATTCAATTAAAAACACTAATAAACTAATTCAAATCAGTTATCATATAAAACTCGGGTCTCATAGCAAAAGGGTATTTAACTCACACTTTGCAACTTTTAAGGCCAAAATCAAGTATTAAATTAAAAAGGCCAATAGAGTTTTGGGGTATCTAGATTTGGAATCAAGTTATGATTTTTAAACACTATCTAGATAAAAATATTTTCTACAACTCTCACGTTTAACACTAAGGTCAAAACCTAAGGCGAAAAGATAAACAAAACATTCTAAGCAAAAATGGTTCATCGCCTTTGCCTCTATTGGTCCCGATTTTTGGGTATCCGATCAAGTCCAAATGAGCCTATTTCTCAGTATATTCTAGACCAACATATCCCCTATAAGTTTCCTGTTTAGCGCTAAGGGTAGTTGTTTGGAAAAAGTTAGACGTTTTGACCATTTTAAAAAATAAGTTTTGTTATGCGCAAAAACTCAGCAGAGCCGCTTTTGGACAGAGGGTTTGAAACGGTTTTGGTGTATCATCCCGAGGCTTTAAGGTCTGATTTTTGGATATAAAGTAGTTCCTTATATTAGATACAATGTTAATGTAGACCACTTTTGGAATATGTCACTAAAAATAAGAATTTTTGGCTAAACAAAAATATGTGACAGAAGTGTCCTTTGAGGGTTGAAACTCAATGGAGACTTTCAGAGGGGTTATGACCTATCAACACTCAATATTTTGTGCTCCTTTATGGTGGGTTGGTAGATAAACATTTTTTCTACAACTGTTATGTTTTGGCCAAAGATCGAATCTCATTGTAAACTAGGGTTTTTAGGTCAGTAGTGTTGACTGGTCGAAAAACAACATGCTTTGACAAAATTACAATATCTTGAGTTCTACTTACTCAAATGAGTTGAAACCAACTTTGAATGAAAGATAACACCAAAATTTAAATCTATACATAAAGAAAATGCTTAGATCAATTTTTTACATTGAGTTATGGCATTCTAAAGTTTAGGGCTAAAATGTCTATATTCTCAAAAATCATGTCTCTTAGGGTCCAAGTCTCCTACTTATGATATGTCAAGTTTTTGGTCCATTTCTTGGCATACTTATGTTTTAAACATTAATATTCAAGTTCCAATACACTTAGAAGTTATCAAACTCAAAGATAACAATATACAACAACATCTCATATCATCCATAAACATAACAGCCCCAAATTTTCAACTACGGTGCCTTTTTGGTTTATTTTCGGTTCTCGATTCTTAGAGTGTTTGAAGAGATGTGTTGGAAAATATTTTGAGGGATATTTGAAATAAGGTTTAGAATTTTTACTTACTTGTTTGAGAGATCAAAGGAGGTTGGATGATGGACTAAGACTTAGCTTTAGAAAATTTCCCTTGATTCCCTCATTTTTTCTTTCTTTTTCTCCCTCAAACTCACATGAACACTCAATAGAAATGAAGTCTCGTTTCCTCCCCTCTCCTTGCCAAAATTATCAAGTGGAGAAGAGGGTGTTTGGCTTGGTTTATATAGGCAAGGGATAGGGCACATAAGGGGGACAAAAAGTACTTTTAAAAAACTTTTTTCTTCATTTTAATTAATGATATATGAAAATATGATTTGAGATTATTCAACTTTTGATGGCTAAAAATTAGATATGGGGAAGATAAATATAGCTAGGGGTAAGTTTGGGGGACAAAAATATGATCCCCCATCAATCAAGGGACCCGTCTTGGTTTTCGTGCCCTTATTGTGCAAGAAAATACATTAAAAGTTAATTTGATATATTTTTTGATATCTTTTCATACTGAGACCTATTATTTTAATATGTTAATAATAAATTTAATATTCCCATGTATTATCATAGTTTTCACAGTAATTGATTAAATAAATATAATTTTTTAATTCAAATTAAGCTATTTTGACAATATATAACTTTTTAACTTATTTTGTTGTATGAATTTTAATAATAATTCATTTGATTTAGTTAACCTATAACACCATATTATTATTTATATTACTTGTTCAAGAAGTATTGGATCATCATAATGCTTGATTTAATATCTTTCTTACATTTTTAAGCTAAAAAGAAAGCAAAAAACTACTTTTTAGTACAGCTTCCAAGGTGGCTGTGGGATTGATGATACCCTTTTAAGGAAACTTATAAGTTTTGACCGAAACAAACTCTACAGGTGGATTTAATTATCCGGCCGACAAATAAATTAGGCAGAAAGGTTTAAAGAATTTTAAGAAGTCGATTAAATTAAATTATTAGTAATTAAATTTAATTGACGGATATCGAGAATCTTAACGTCGGGAGATGAGTTAAGCATTTAATAACAAGAACTCAATGCAATTGGTCTTGAGATTATAATTAGAAGTGCAGTTATAGTTCTTTAGTGATATGGACCGTAATTTAGTGTTTTATAAAAATTATAGAAATCGATGTAAATTTTTTGTAATTACAAAAACCGCTAAGAGGTTTTCATATTTGCAGAAACCGTTGAAAAGGTATTTGAGTCACGCTGGGAGTATATGTCATAATTATTCCACAGGTCCCTTTTGTAGCCTATAATTATGTAGGTAGGCTGAACCAATTTAAGTGGTTGTCTTTCAAGTCTAAGATTGATCGGGTTCTGCCGGTACTAGTTTTCAAAGGATCATAACACACACTACGTTTGGGAATAGTAGAAGGTTTGTTCGGAGTTTCAACTTAAAGAATCAATGTTCGTAGTTGAAGAAATGATCAAAAAGTATTCATCTAAACTAACTGTGGTAGCACGAGTTTTATTTTGATCGTTCGACATCAAAAAGTTTTAATCTAGAGCCTATTCCAGCGATTGCCCGTTCAGTAATTTTTTATCAAAAAATCGTATTCAAATCAATGATCTTGGCAGTTAGCCTCCAACAATGGATTCATTGCGAAGCGATTGATTCGGAATTAGGTGGTGGTTAATACTTAGCTGTAATAATTGTATCATTTCCATTTGAGTCACTGCTATTATTTATTGGACCGAAACTATGTAGCTATTTAATTTTACTTGGTACAATCTGTTACCTAAATAGTAAAATTAATAGGAATTGGCCTGTTTGGACAAATTATGGATAGTAGACATCTTCCCATCGAGGCATGCTATTCACAAGGTACTAGGCGTCTGGCGAATGTTTTTAAATAGTAGAGGGAATCAATTTAAAATAAAATTTAAGTTTTTTGCTCGTTATAATTAATAATTTTTAATTATAGAATTCTCAGGATTAAAATGGCTTTCAATTCACTCATGGTTATACTCAAAGAAAATAAACTAACGAGACCAGATTATGTACACTAGAAAAGGAATATGTATATAGTTTTAACTGCCGAGGGAATTCTTAAGATACCAAGAAATGTGTTTATTTTTTACAAGGGTTCTTCCTCTAGGTTGAAAGGCAAGAAGAAGAAAAGGTTCAAAAATAGGGTGGCATGATTTTTTAGGTAGTTTGTGGGCTACGAATTGATGTGAAAAAAAAAAAGACATCTTTATACTGCAACTAGACACGGCACTGAAAAAAATAATGTCCAGTTTATCTCAGCAAGCTGAACAATCAGGATAATTTCTGTTCACTAGTTGTGAAAATATGTTTCGCGGTGTTATCTACCGATACCTGGTGTGTAGATATGGGAGCTACTAATCATGTCAGTAATTCATTGCAGAGATTTTAGAAAACCCGAAAACTTAGTGATGGAAAGATTTACCTACATATGGGTAATAATACAAAAGTCACAACAGTTGCAGAGTTCGGGTTTTAATATTGAGAGATTGTCTTTATTACCTTCCAATAGAAGGAACTTAGTTTTCATTTCTAAATTGGTTAAAGACAGATATTTGATTTATTTTAATAACTCTGTGGTCATTAAGGATAATAAATAGGTTATCTATTCTCGTACATTGTTGAATGATTTTTATATTATTACTCCAATCTCTCTTATACTGCAACTGACTGAATTGAATAACACATCTAATTTACTATATAAGAAAAATGATCATTCTTTAATTAATCAAACGTTTCTTTAGCACTTACGTTTTGGTCATATTATTCTAAAGAGGATAAATAGATTAGTAAAATATGGACCTTTGAGTTCATTGAAAGTGGAGACATCTCCAGTCTGTAAGTCCTGCTTAGAGGGTAAGAAAACCAAGTGACCTTTTTCGGCTAAAGATTATAGAGCTAAAGAATAGTTGGAACTAGTTCATTCTGATGTGTGTGGTCCTACGACTATTCAGGTTAAAGGAGACTTTGAGTACTTCGTCAGTTTCATTGATGACTACTCAAGATATGGATACATTTACCTAATGCATCGTAAGTCTGAATGATTTGAGAAATTCAAAAAATTCAAGGTGGAGGCAGAGAAGTGTCCGGGTAAAAATATCAAATCACTACGATCCGACCGTGATGGCGAGTACGTCTTTGAAGAGTTTAGGGGCTACTTGTCGTTGTAGACACCCCAATTTGACCCCGCCCAATCTTAGGTGAATTCGATAATAAAAACAGATGGAATTGTGCCTCAGTTCGATACTCAAAAAGTGATCCAAGATCGGTATTTGAACCCCAATCATCAAAACCTTCAAAACTAATAAAATTATGTCAAACCACCAATAACTTTTTATGCAAGTCATTCCCAATGTGGCGACCGCCATGTTCATTGTGGCGACCGTCAATAGAATCTCTTGAAAACCCTAGCCAAAAGAGGCGACTGCCACCTTGGTGACCGCCAACTCACATTGTGGTGACCGCCAATAGAACTTTGTGGAACCTTTTTCAGACATGGCGACCGCCACCTCCAACTTGGCGACCGCCAACTTCAAACGGCCTAACATGTTCCAAAACGTGGCAACATCTCATTGGTTGAAGAATTCTATAAATACCGTACCCCATAGTACATTTTCAAAATAGAATTTTAGTGAGGTTTAGTGAGAGAAGCTCTGCTGAGTCGCCGAGCAATTTTGAACCACGATGCCAAAATCCTGCCAAAACACTGAGATCCAAACCTCCGACACCTATATTTGAAACCTTAGCTTGGGATCACTATCCGAGGATTGGACCAATTGAAGCACATTCCCCGACTTAAGGATTCCTTAGCAATCCATGTACTTTACTTGGATCCCCGGTCCTTCTAGCTCCATTTTCTACCTCTTTGGAGTGATCGGGTTAATTTGGTTGTTTCATCTTTATTATGTTTTTGCATTGCTTATAATTGCTTTATTTATATTTAAATTCAAGTTTTAGCTTATTTAGCTTATTTTTTTTGTTTATTTGCTTACTTACATTGAGCTTTCTAATTCATCAATTTAGTGCTAATATATTTTGGCAATTATAACTTATTAGTGTTGTTAATTGTTACATTAATACACATACATTTTATATGGATGTAGTTGTCCATACTATATTCGCATTCAAGTTAAATAGTTGTAATTAATTTCTTTTACTCTTTTCTAGTATTAATTTAGTTTCTTTTACTAGTATATTCTATTTTCTTGTACTTTTTTTTATTAAAGTTTACTTCCTTGTAATGTTTCTTTTCTTCTTTTACATAATGTAGATCTTTGTATCATTTTCTTTTCTTTTCCTATAATGTTAATGTCATTTTACTTTCCTAGCATTGATTTAATATTCTAGCATTTATTTATTTTTTAATATTAGTGTATTGTTCTTTTCTATCACTTCATTTTCTTTATTACTATCTTTTATAATGTAGCATTTTACTTATTAGTTTTTTTTAATTTTATTTTCTTTTTTTATATACCTTTATAGTTTTTTTTTTTGTTAAACCCAAAATCACAAAAGGCTTTCAAGTTAATTTTCACTTTTAAATGGTAGTATAATTTTCTTCCATCTCTTTTATTTTCTTTTATTTTGTTTAAAAATATAAAATATAAATAGTTAGATCTTCATTTATTAATTGCATTTTCTAAACCTTCTTATCTTGATTTTTTTTCTTTTGCAAGCTTTCCCTTTATTTCTTTTTCTTTCAAATTAAATCTTCAAAATATTTCTTAACATATTAATACATAAAACACTTGTTATTAGGTTTCATTATTTTTTTTTGGTAAACTTTTAATATCGGATTTTCACATGCTTTTATTTAAGTTATACCTTTGATAGTTTCAGATTATATATTTTAGTTTTGTGTTATGTTCAGAATAGTGTAGCTTATTTTGCAACAATTCAGGTTTAGGAAATTTTTGCAATGTTTAGCATATTGTTGTCCTCTTATTTGAATCATGATAGTTTAGATTGTTTAAATAATATTGCATGTGGATGTGTTTCACGTATCCTATAGTTAAAAATTGCATGCCGTAAGATTTAGAATTTTATCTCTTTATTTGTTCTAATTTGGAGTGCTATGTACGTATGTTATGTATTTTTCATATTTGATTTTGGATGTGCTTTCTTTGTCTCAATTTTCTTAATTTGCATGCATTTAAGAAATCATATTAAAGAACCAATGATGATTTGTAGAGGCCAACCTCATGGTTGGGCGAACGGGGTGCCTAACACCTTTCCCGATTTGCACCTTAGCCCTTGAACCCTCTTTCTCTGATTAAGCATTTTAAATATCAGTAGACATTTTTGTTTTTTTTATATTTTTTCAAAAACTAAGTGGCGACTCTATTTTTAACAAAAATAGATTTTCATTCTTAGATGGCTTCTCCATACACAATCAGATTTTGATGGACTCCGAGGACAGAGAAAAGACGATGTTCACTACACCTTGGGCACTTATTGTTATCGTCTGATGCCGTTTGACTTGAAAAATGTAGGGGCAACCTATTAGAGGGCTGCCACTGTTTTACTGCATGACATGATACATAAGAAGGTCGAAGTATACGTGGATGATATGATAGTTAAGTCCACGGATTGGGATGGCCACATCGTAGCACTATGAAAGTTCTTTGAAAGAATTCAGAAGTACAAGATGCGACTTAACCCACAAAAGTGTGCCTTCAGGGTTACCACCGAAAAAATGCTTGGATTCATGATCACTCAACGAGGCATTGAAGTGGACCCTTCAAAAATTAAGGAAATTTTGGAAATGCCTCCTCCGAAGACCGAGCAAGAGGTAGGGTCCTGCTTTCTGGGTAAAATACAGTTCATCAGTCGATTCATCGCAAAACTGACAACTACCTGTGAGCCGCTCTTACGTCTACTAAAGAAAGGAGTCGAGTTTGAATGGGATCAAAAATGCCAAGACACCTTTGATGCCGTACGACAGTACCTGTAAAGTTTGCATGTTTAAGCTCATTTCGAACTTGATAGGCCACTGATTCTCTATTTGTCAGTAATTGATTCAGCTATGGGATGTATGTTAGCGCAAGATGGTGAAACATGAATCAAAAAGGATGTTTACTACTTGAGCAAAAAGATGACGGGGTTAGAGATACGATACACACCACTAGAAAATACATGCTGGGCTTTAGTTTGGGCTTCCCAAAAATTACGACTTTACATGCTGTCTTTTACAGTGAATATCATCTCCCGGATGGACCCGTTGAAGTACCTATTTGAAAAGTCGACACTGACATGAAGGTTGGCTCAGTGGTTGCTGTTGTTATCAGAATTCGACCTTAGATATTTCACCCGAAAGTCAGTCAAGGGTAGAGTAGTGGCAAAATTCCTGATCGATAACCAGTTGAAAGAGATGAAGACACAGAGTTCCAGCTTTCTGACGAACAGCTGATGAAAGCCAGAGATGGCAAGTGGACTTTATATTTTGATGGCGCATCCAATCAGTATAGCTATGGAATAGGAGTCCTTATTGTCACTCATGACGAATCACACGTCCCTTTATATTTGAATCTCAATTTCGAAGTTACCAACAATCAAGCTAAGTATGAAGCATGTTTAGCCGAATTGGAGGCAACCTTAGAATTAAGGGCAAGGAAGCTGGAAGTCATCAGAGATTTAGCACTGGTGGTTACACAAGCAAGAGGAGAATGGAAGGTCAGGGACGCGATATTGATTCTCTACCATCAAGAGCTAAAGAAGCTAATACTGTGTTTCGAATCAATATACTTTACTCATGTGCCAAGACTGCAGAACAAGTTCGCCGACACACTAGCCACCCTATGATCGACATACCACCCGAAGTCCGAATGAGGCCTTTGATAATTGAATAGAAGAGAAAGTCGGCATATGAGATGACAACCACAATCGAGGATAGCATCAACGACCTTTCATGGTATTTTGACATTCAGAACTTCGTGGAGAAAGGAGGATATCCCAAGTTTACCAGAAAAAAGGACAAAAGGGCAATACAAAGACTATTTGCATAGTTTATCATTTGCGGTGGTAGACTGTATAAATGATGACACTCTGGAGTCAATAAGCTGTGTGTCAACACTGAAGAAGGCCAATAATTGATAAAAGAGATACACGTAGGAGTCTGTGGGCCACACATAAGTAGGAACATGTTAGCCAAGAAGATCCTATGACAAGGATACTTTTGGATGATAATGCAGACAAACTGTATACAGTTCGTGCGAAAGTTCCATAAGTGTCAGATTTACGCAAACCTTATGCATGTTCCTCCATCTCAACTGTATAACCTAACATCGCCACGGCCATTCTCAGTATGTGGCATTGATGTGATCGGCAGAGTAACACTGAAGGCGTCAAATGGGCACAACTTCATTTTAGTAGCCATTGACTACTTTACCAAGTGGGTGGAAGCAGCCTCCTACTCGGTACTAAAAGCCTCTCATGTTGCTAAATTCATCAAGAAAAATATCATTTGCAAGTATGGAGTCCCCCATGAGGTTATCTCGGATAATGGCTCACATTTTCAATGAGAGGTCTTGAATCTTTTCAAGGAATACCATATAGTGGATCACAAGTCCTCACCATATTGACCGCAGACCAATGGAGCTGTTGAGGCAGAAAATAAGAACATCAAGAAAATTCTACAAAAGACGATCAACTCACATAAGGATTGGCCGGAACATCTACCATTTGCACTTTGGGGATACTGAACGTCGATCAGAACTTCAACAGGAACTACGCCATACTCTTTAGTGTACGAGATGGAAGCCGTGCTCCCCATTGAGGTAGAAATCCCTTCACTAAGAGTTGTGGCCGAGGCCAGTATTTTAGAAGTAGAATGGCAGAGGAACCAGATGGAAGAGTTGCTCTTGTCTGATGAAAGAAGACTGCAGGCTCTGTTTCATGTACAAGGTTATCAAAAGAGGATAACTCGAGCGTTCAATAAAAATGTCAAGACTCGGGATCTCAAAGAGGGAGATTTGGTTCTAAAAGAAATTAGAGCTCCTATCTTTAACCTGAGAGGCAAATTCAAGCCGAACTGGTCCTGATGGTTTCTAATCAAAACCATTATGACCGGTGGTGTTGTAATCATCATGGATTTGGATGCCAATGTGTTCTCCACTCCAGTTAACATCGATCAGCTCAAAAATTACTATCCTTGAGGTAAAAATAAAAATAAAATAAGAGCTCGCTAAGTTGAAAAATGAAAAGACAACTTCGGCAAAAGTTAGAGAAGCCCGCAAGGTCAAAAACTTAAAAGGGCAACCTTGCCAAAAGTTAGGGCATTACAAAAGGAGAGTGTCAATACCTAGTGAAAATCGAGCCTGAACTACGTTAAGGCCTGATTCTACTTTCTTGAGATACGTAGGCAGCTTCTTTTAAGAAGTTTGGCCACATTCTCTGTTATAATCATATTTGAATCTAAGTAAGACCAACGCAAATTTATTTTTGAATTTTGATAATAAAGTCATTTAATTAAATCGAAAAAAAACTTTAGATAAATTTGAACCATCTTAAACATAAAGCGGGAGTTTTCATTACTTTAATTAGAGTTATAATGTTTTGAAAATAAAAGGAATGGTACGCAAATCCCAAGCTCTACAAGTAAAAGGAAAGCTGTAAAATTTTCAAAACAAAGCATAAATCCTCAAGTCTTTCTCCTTTTTGCTGCTTGATTTCC
Organism: Heliamphora exappendiculata; assembly: GCA_034768845.1. NCBI lineage: Eukaryota > Viridiplantae > Streptophyta > Magnoliopsida > Ericales > Sarraceniaceae > Heliamphora > Heliamphora exappendiculata. The sequence goes on along the minus strand of JAOTRH010156365.1, from coordinate 29,052 downwards.
TTCTTCTTTGTCTTTCTTCTCCCTATCCTACATCACCCATGTCTTGTACTCGGCAGAAAGATCAAGACACTGCAACTCCTACATCTTCATACGAGAACGAGATGGCCAAGCATCTTGATATAATGCTAAAAATGGGGCCCGCAGTACATATAAAAATAAACGGTCTTGGATATCGAGAGGAATGACTTGACTACGACCAAATAGCCACATGATCCGACAGGGATAATAGAAAGTAGTCTGACGTAAACCAACCAGTAGAACACCAGGGTGACCCATGGTAGTCAGACTCATGGCAAGAATCTGCCACCAGGGGCACTACCAGGTGATAACTGAGCCTGCCAGAGATAAGAGGTACTGTCGCCAGGCTGCCTCAGTATTGCATATCTGATAGTAGGGGCGGTAAAGGAAAGCTGCGGCATTGTGTCTATCGGTAGGTAGTTTCTGTACGAGATTCACCTTCTCCATCAGCCAAATCTATAGCAAAAGTTAGATCAGTCAGAGAAAAGCCTTGCAGTATGACAACAGTCTAATAAAAAGAGATTTTAAGCTTACTTGGAGAAGGGGCTGCCCGCAAAAGTAGTGGCCTCACTACGATGGACAGGATCTAGGCCCAGCAGTGTCTTGGACAAGACAATGGGCACAAAGTCCTTCCCCCTTCGCATCTGACCAGCAATGTCAACCAATGCGCAGCTAACTCTCCTGTTAGAGGGAACAAGAAGATATCGGGCAAGAAGACATAAACAAAGAGCATAACGTCGTCACAAACAATTAAGGTTACTACGGTCACTAGTAGGGTGAAACTTCTCAATAATCCAAGAAATGCCAAGGCAGTTACCTGATGTCAGCAGAGAAGTCTCCATTCTAGATAGACCACAGAGCTACATTACTTGTTGCCGAGTCGAGAGCAAGGGGTGGGAACAACGACGAAACTTTGTGAAGTCAAGTCCAAGATAGCAGGGAACTCCACCATAGTGGGGCATAGTTCTTCAAGGCCAAACCAAAAGGCATGGGACTGCGAATCCCATAATCGAACAACAGCCTCCAGTAAAGGTCCATCAATCTTTACGACCACAAGAGGAAATAAGGAGTTGATACCGAAAAAGGAAAAGTTCAAACGCTCGATATGGGAGAATGCCTCAATCCATGAAGAAAAGGGACCAGCCATCTGAGTAAGAGTAACAGAAAACGAGGCCTCCAGGGTTGTATTTGTAAGTCATGAAAAGGCTGGAGATCAAAAAAGAAAAAAACGTACAATGAAAGTGGCGACCGCCACCTTGGAATGGGCGACCACCAACTTAAAAGGGCACCGTACAGTGACATCATCTTGTTGACCAGGCAACCGCCACGTTATATTATGGTGACCGCCATGTCAGGCTTAATGGAAGTGGCGACTGCCATATTGATATGTGGCGACCGCCTTGTTGGAAGTGACGAGTGTGTGTCAATTTGTAATTTTTGTGGTTTGTGTAAGTTTTGACATTTGTATTATGCATCCATAACAGTTTGAGAAGAAAATAGAAGAAAATTATGCAGTGGGTGAATATAAAGTAATAAACGGAACGAAGGCCCAAAATGTATCAAAAAGTGACAAGAATGTATCAGAGTAAAAACTGGGGCACCCAGGCCCAATAAACAGTTAACAGGGGCACGCAGGCCCGTCAAAATAAATGTATCCAAAAAATAAATGAAACTGAGGGGGGGAGCTCTCTCTCACTGAAGCCTCGAACGGACCTAGCGGGAGGAAGGACCAGCCTCGTCCGAGCTAACACCCACGAAGAGCCTCTCGATGTCATCACTATCATCACCATCGCTGCCGGAGGAAGAAGACACGGCTCTGGAGTGACTCATAGCAGAAGAGACGGATCCTTTAGAGCAAGCTCGAGAAGATGCTCGGGAACCAAAACCTCGAGCTGGGGCTGAGGTTGGAGCAGAAGGCCTAACCGGGGCCTATGGTGGTACTATGTCAGTAGCTAGAACTAGAGGCTGTCAAAAGAGAAATAAGACTCAAAACAGAACAATGATAGAAAGATGCCGAAAAACTAAAAATAACATGAAAGATACTCACTATAGCCACCGGTGTGAAATCAACACCGGCTGCTCGCATCAAGGCGTCCATTTGCCAAACAGAGCCCTCAGGCCGGTGACCATCAGCATCTTACGGTCAAGCCAAGCTTGATCAATCTGTAGAGAATAAAAGGAAATAGTTTAAGAAACCTAGAGAAGTAAAAAGAGTAAGTAACTGAAGGAAGGGTAAAAGACAAACCTGACTGATGTCAGCCCTAAACTATGGTGCTGGAGGAACAGGAACAAACAGAAGAACAGGGAAACCGTACGCTACGGTCTGGACATCCCATGGAATCTCTAGGCCCCTCATCCCCCCAGCAGCATCACTAGCACCAGCCTCAGTAACCTCTGGTGCCCGTTGTCTCCTCCTGCCACCAGAAGCAGCCGGGCCAAGATCTAGTGGTCCCAGCAGATGGGCCCGGGCCCAAGCGGTGTAGTCCCCCTCTGGCACCAGCAGCCCCGAGGCATGGGTCCCCACCATCTCTAAGAGGAGATCAACGTGGCCGAGAAGATCAGTCCGACGCATACAGATTGGAGGGACCACCGGTATCCTAAAGTGATCAAGGCGGAGCGACTGGCGAACCACTCGCTCTGCTAGATAGTACTCCCTACCGAATGGACCCTCCAGCAGGGTCCGCCTCGAGGTGAGGTCTCGACTACGCATCAGGTCTGCGCTGTCCTGATCCCCTACCCTTCTCTAGACGTTCCAATAGACCTACATAGCACAATGTACAGTGCGGTGTATAGTAATCATTAAGTGGTAAATGTAGTATAGCAGCCAATGTACAGTAACCAGTGTGTAGAACAAAAACAGTGCAATGGAGTGCAGTGCAGTGGGCAGTACAATGAACAATATTATGCAGAGTGTAATGAATAGTACAGTATGCAGAAAATAATGATACCTGGTCAGGGGTCAGTCGGTCCAGTGAGACCCGAAAGCAGTCTATGCTAAAATGGGAATAAATGAAAAAGTGCAGAAGCTAAATCATACCTCATAAATCCTCCAGTATCCCCCGATGCTAAGCTCTTTGGGGAACCGGGTCAAGGTCCTCATGAAGCCGTAGAGGGTGGCAAGAGCGGCTCCTCCCCGATCATAAGTAGCAACCCGATCAAGATGAGCGAGTGCACCCAGGTAGTGTAAATGGACGGTGTTGTCCTTGTTCGAGAACAAGGAGGTACCAAGCATATACATTAAGAAACCCTGGGCGACCCACTCGAAGTGATGGGGCTCGGTGCAATGGAAGTGTCTGAAGCACTCGAAGACCCAGGTTTATCGGACCTGGTCCTTGTCCATCTGTGCGGGGATAGCTCTAAGAAAGTACATCAGGGCGTCAACAGAACGAGCAATGGCGGGGTTAAAAGGAATAGGGGCACCGACGACTCTGATGCCGGTAATGAGAGAGAAGTCCAGAGGTGTCAGGGTAGCCTCAAAAGTGGTGAACTGGAAAGTGTTGGTGATATCCCACCACCGCTCAGCCAGGGCCGTCAGTCAGACCCGGTCATTGCTCGTCCTACCCAATAAGGGTATGAAGCGAGCAAAGCCGGAGGCATCAATGATAGCCTGACTAGGAGCAAGGAGGGCATCGTACCACTCCAACACCTCCCCAGAGGCAGAACCTCTGAAGCCTCTGATATAATGGCTAGCTTGTAAAAAAGAAGACAAGCAGGAGTCTGATGGCACTTCAAATTTCTCAAGCCCTAGACAAACTAGGCACCTTAAACCCTGGCAAGCCAGGCAAATTTCCCAAGGTCTAGACAAACTAGGTACCCTAAGCCTTGGCAAACCAGACAAATTCTCAAGCCCTAGACAAACTAGGCACCATAAGCCTTGGTGCGTTAGGTAAATCTTCCTAACCATAGGTTCGTGTGTAAGTGAGATCATTTGATTTGTACACATCCTAGTAAAAGACTAAGAACTCTAAGCTCTGGTGCGCTAGGTAAATCTTTATCATTTTGTGTTAATTATTCTTTCCAAAAAAAAATTATCATCGAAAAAAAAAAAATTTAATATAATAAAAAAACAAAATAATAATAAGTCTCTCTTCCCTTTGATATTTATGTTTTTTCCATTTTGCTCTAATTTTCTTAAAATTTTCCTTAATTCTCTAGAATTTTTGAAAATTTTCTTTTAAATTACAAGAAATTTGTGAAAATTTGTCCCGTTTTTCTAATATTTTTTCTTAAGTTTTGAAATTTTTTAAAAAAATTTCTTAATTCTTCCTAATTCTTTTAAGGTTTTCCAAAAATTCTTTCAAATTTTCTAGATTTTTGTAAAATGCTTAGGGCTCTCTAAAAGTTTTCCTCAAAATTTTCTTAAAATTTTCCTCTATTTCTAGGATTTTTCTAAGATTTTTCACAATTCTCTAGGATCTTCTAAATATTTTTAGGATTCTCAATAAATTTCTTTAAAAAAAATTCCTCAAGATTTTCTTAAAATTTTTCTTAAATTTCTAGGATTTTTCTTATTTTCTAAAAAACTTCTAAAGATTTTCCTTAGTTTTCCTCAATTTTATAAAATTTCTGAAAATTTTGGTCCAATTTTCTATGACTTTTGAATATTTTTTTTTATTTTTCTAAGATTTTTGAAAAAAATTTCTAATTTTTTAAGAATTTTTGAAAAAAATTTCTTATTTTTCTAAGATCTTTGAATAATTTTTCCTAAATTTTTTAGAATTTTTTGAAAAATTTCCTTGATTTTCTTCTATTAATTCTCTAATATTTTTGAAAAATATCCCTTAAATTTCTAGAGTTTGTGATTTTTGAAAATTTTTCATAGACTTAAGGATTTCCAACAAAATTTTATCTAGATTTCTAAAATTTTTGAAAATTTTCATGTCTAGCCCCTAAAACAAAAAAACAAAAATTCCCCTCTTTTTGATTTTTTATGTTCAACCCTAAAAATAAAATAAACAAAAAGAACCCACCCCTTTAGTTTTTATGTTTTTTCTAAAAATTCAAGAGTTTTACTTTATAATTTTTGCTAAAATAAATTACCTCTTTTATTGTTTGTTCAAACCATAATGTTCCTACTGTTTTAATCTCCATTGCACAAGTACCTAAGCTAAGATCTCACAGCAATCATCATCAATATAATCATTCATCATCATCATATCACATTAGGGGATCTTAAGCATGCGTCTACATTTGAGATATATCATGTTTTGACATCAAACAAATAAGTTTGGGAACTTACCGATGGGCGCTGGCGAGAAATATGCTGGTTCGGCTCCTAAACAAGTACGTCAGCAGCAATGGAATCTGTAAGCGACTCTAACACCGTATCCCACCCGAAAGCAAGCGATGGGGGACCGGAGCAGAGGTGTGCCAGTCGAATGGTGCTGGATGGCCCTCCCCAGCATCCAAATCTAAAACGTCAGCCATCTTGGCCTCAGCAGCAGCATCTGATGTTTCCTCTGCCTCGCCAGCTACTCGCCTCTTCCTCAATGACACGACGAGAGGCACGCTCCGCCTCAAGCACGAGAGCGTCTATCGCAGCAGTAAGCTGCGTGGTGGTGACCTCGCCAGTGAGAAGGCTGTAGGTCATTCCTCCGAGAGTCCCCATGACGGAGCTCTCACTAGTGGACGAGCCTCGAATAGCTCCAACAATGTCCTCAAGGTAACCGTGTCCCGCCACAGTCGAGTAAAAAGAAAGGGAAAGGGTACAAAATCTAGGAAGTGAAATCGAGTTGAGAGAGTCTGAGAGCACGAGGGGGCTAGAGAGAAAGTAAGAGATGCAAGAATGAACCAACCCGCGTGCCTTAAAGGGCCTTATGAGCGTTTAGAGGTGGCGGTCGCCACCTCCAGTATTGGCGACCTCCAGGTTGTTGAAGAGACACATGGAAACCGTCGTGTTTTAGGAATTTTGATCTAGGGACCGCCATATCATAGGGGAAACGGCTTGGCAGTCCCCAGCCTGTCAACGGTCATATTATCGGTTTTAGGATTATTGGGGCTGTTTTAGGGTTTTTGTTGATTATTTTACATGTTTATTTTTATTATTATTGTTTATGTCATTTAGCGTGTTATTTTATTGACAAGGTGCATATCTTATTAGAAAAAAAATGGTTTCAAAAACTAAAAAAATTAATAAATAAATAAAATAAAATAATTTTTCTTATTTTGTGTGTGAGCTTTTCTAAAAAATTTTAAGAAAATATGGTATATTTAGAAATAATTTTCTTTAACTTACATATTTTAATTCCAAAAATATTTTTGTGTTGTCTTACACAAATAATTTGTGTATTTTTAATTTAATCTTTATCTTTTTTAGGCTTTTCTCCCGGTAAATTTAATTTTAAGTCTTGAATCGATTTTTAATTATTTTTATCCCGTGCCTCACTCCGAACTCCTAGGTTTTAACTCGACCTATAAATTCGTGATTTCCTCCTAATAAATTTAACTTAAAGTCGTAACTTGGATTTTTAGTTATTTTTATCCCGCTTTTGTCTTAAAGTCGTAACTTGGATTTTTAGTTATTTTTATCCCGCTTTTGTCTTAAATTTTTAGGTCTTAACTCGACCTATTAATTTGTGACTTTCTTTCCGATAAATTTAGTTAAAAGTCGTAACTTGATTTTTAATTATTTTTATCTCGTGCCCCGTTCTGAATTTTTAAGTCTTGACTCGACTTATTAATTTGTAATTTCTCCTTTTAATAAATTTTGTTAAAATTCGTAACTTGATTTTTAATTATTTTTATCCTTCTTCCGATAAATCTAATTTTAAATCGTAACTTGATTTTAAATTATTTTTATCCCGCTTTCGATAAGTCTAGTTAAAAGTCGTAACTTAGCTTTTAATCATTCTTATCTCACCTCCGATAAATCTAATATTAAGTCGTAACTTGGCTTTTTATTTTTATCCCGCTTCCGATAAATCTTGTTAAAAGTCGTAACTTGACTTTTAATTATTTTTATCTCGCACTTCGTCCCGAAATTTTAGGTCTTAAATCGATCTATTAATTCGTGATTTATCTCTCCGATAAATTCAACTTTAAGTCATAATTTGGCATTTAGTTATCCTGCTCTTATTCTGAATTTTTAGGTCTTAACTTGACCAATTAATTCGTGGTTTCTCCTTCCGATAAATCTAGTTAAAAGTCGTAACTTAACTTTTAATTATTTTTATCTCGTTTCTGATAAATCTAGTTAAAAGTTGTAACCTGTAATTAATTTTATCGCTTTCGATAAATTTAATTTTAAGTCGTAACTTGACTTTTAATTATTTTTATCCCGCGTCTCGTCTTGAATTTTTAGATCTTAACTCGACCTATTAATTCATTGTCTCTCTTTTTGATAAAATTATTTTTAAGCCGTAACTTGATTTTTAATTATTTTTATCCCATTCACATCCTGAAATTGTGAGGTCTTGACTCGACTGATCAATTGCCTTTTCGGTTAAGATAATTTCTTGGATCTTAACCCGATCCTTTTAATTATCTTATCCCCAGCCAAGTCCTTTGATCTTAACTCGATCTCCGACTTTTTAATTTGTACTCCTTTTAGATTTTAACTCGATCTTTAGAATCTGTCAACATCATACCAGTATCTGCATCATGTTAACATCTGCATCATGTATTCCTATCATTGCATCATTACATTTCGCCACGTGAACTACGTTTTGGTCAGATCCCTAGCAAACCCTAGCAAATGGGTACGTAGGCAGCTCGATAAAAATTCGAGTACGACCAACATCATATGCATGCCTGTGTGTTTGTGGCCTAAGATTGATGGCTCAGTCAAATGGTCTTTGTCTCTGAATCTTTGATATAACTCGCATCACGTGTTGCTATACAAGTTATGTCAAAGAGGGACAACTGTAGACAACCTAATTTGATCCTGCCCAATCTCAGGTGAATCTGATGATGAAAACAGCTAAAATGGTGCCTCAGTTTGATCATCGGGAAATGATCCAAGGTCGATATTTAAACCCCAATCATCAAAACCTTCAAAATCAATGAAATTATGTCGAATCACCAATAACTTATTATGCAAGTCATTCCCAATGTGGCGATCGCCATGTTCAATGTAGCGACCGTCAATAAAACCTCTTGAAAATCCTAGCCAAAAGTGCCGACCGCCAACTCACATTGTGGCGACCGCCAATAGAACTTTGTGGAACCTTTTTTAGACATAGCGATCGCCACGTCTAACCTAGTGACCGCCAACTTCAAATGTCTTGACATGTCCCAAAACGTGGCAGTATCTCATTGGTTGAAGAATTCTATAAATACCGTATCTCTTAGTACGTTTTCAAGACAAAATTTTAGTAAGAGGTTTAGTGAGAGAAGCTCTATCTAGTCGCCGAGCAATTTTGAGCCCTGACGCCGAAGTCCTACTGAAATACCGAGATCCAAACCTCTGACGCCTACATTTGAAACCTTAGCTTGGGATCACCATCCGATGATTGGACCAATTGAAACACATTCCCCGACTTGAGAATTTCTTAGCAATCCAGGTAGTTTGCTTGAATTCTCGGTCTTTCTAGCTTCATTTTCTACCTCTTTAGAGTGATCGGGTTAATTTGGTTGTTTCATCTTTATTATGTTTTTGCATTGCTTATAATTGCTCTATTTATGTTTAAATTCAAGTTTTAACTTATTTAGCATATTTGTTTTATTTATTTGCTTGCTTACATTGAGCTTTCTAATTCATCAATTTAGTGCTAATATATTTTGACAATTACAACTTATTAGTATTGTTAATTATTATAATAATACACCTATATTTTATGTAAATTTAGTTGTCAATATTACATTTACATTCACTTTAAATAGTTGTAATTAATTTCTTTTACTCTTTTTTAGTATTAGTTTAGTTTCTTTTACTAGTATATTCTCTTTTCTTTTATTTTTCTTTTTCTTTTTTTATAGTGTACTTTCCTTGTAATGTTTCTTTTCAGCTTTTACATAATGTAGATCTTAGTATCATTTACTTTTCTTTTCCTATAATGTTAATATTATTTTATTTTCTTAGCATTAATTTATTGTTCTAACATTTTTTTTTCTTTTAATATTAGTGTATTGTTCTTTTCTATCACTTTATTTTTTTATTACTAGCTTTTGTAATGTAGCATTTTATTTATTAGTTTTATTTTTCTTTTAAAATTTTCTTTTCTTTTTTTTATATAGCTTTATAGTTATTCTTTGTTAAACCCAAAATCACAAAATGGCTTTCAAGTTAATTTGCACTTTTAAATGGTAGTATAGTTTTCTCCCATCTCTTTTATTTTCTTTTATTTTGCTTAAAAAATTTTAAATGTAATAGTTAGATATTCCTTTATTAATAGCATTTTCTAAACCTTCTTATCTTGGCTTTTTTTTTTTGCTAGTTTTCTCTTTATTTCTTTTTCTTTCAAATTAAATCTTCAAAAGTTTTCTTATCATATTAATACATTAAACACTTGTTATTATGTTTCATTATTTTTCTTTGGTAAACTTTTACTATAAGATTTTCACATGCTTTTATTTTGGTTATGCTATTGATAGTTTAATATGTATTTTAGTTTAGTGTTATGTTCAGAATAGTATAGCTTATTTTGCAACAATTCATGTTTAGGTAATTTTTGCAACGTTTAGCATATTTTTGTCCTCTTATTTGAATCATGATAATTTAGGTTGTTGAAATAATATTGTATGTGGGTGTGTTTCATGTATCCTATAGTTAGAAATTGCATGCCGCAGAATTTAAAATTTTATCCCTCAATTTGTTCTAATTTGGAGTGCTATGTACATATGTTATGTATTTTTCATATTTGATTTTAGATGTTCTCTCTTTAACTCAATTTTTTTAATTTGCATGCATTTAAGAAATCATATTAAAAAATCAATAATGGTTAGTAGAGGCCAATGTGAGACCATGACCTGTTTTTTTTTTTCGGCATTTTCGGACGCCCGTTTCGTGTTTTCATTTGAGCATGTTTTTACTGTTTTTGATGTATGATCGGGCTTAGATATGCATGTGGGGTAGGTTCCCGAGGCTGTGGGCCGTTGTGGCACAATTCTCAAAAAATTTTAAAAAAAGACATTTTAGAAGCCTATAAATATCGGGAGTTAGATATTTTTCATAAATATATTTTTCAAAACTTAGCTCCTAAGTTTCCTATTTTCTCTCTACCTTCTCTTTAAGTTCTCGGGGGCCCGAGGCTCGATTTTTAACGATCTAACAACGAATCCTTACTTTTAGCGTCGTGGGCTACGCAACTATCCGGTAAGATTTTGATTCTAGCGAGACTCGATTTTACACGTGGTTCGAGGTGGTTCGACACATCGAGTTTTAAACTCAGTGAGGTAGGATTCTAGACTTGTATTCTTTGGAAGGGTATTACGTGCAATCGTGTGCGTTTTTATCGGTTAGATCGTTGTAGATCTGAGTTTATGTTAAAGTTTGGTTAAAAACCATTTTTTAGCGATTTTGGTGGATGAAATCGCATTCCAAGAGTTTCTTTTGAGGCTTTAGTGTCGGGTTTAGATGTGTGGGTGTCCGAGGGTGTTGTATAGGAGTTTAGAGGCTTCGATTCAAGGGTTTGGGAGTTAAAATCGTGGTTTAAAAACAAGTCCCGAGGGAGGTCAGTCGACTGGATCGAGTTTTCGGGAGATCAGTTGACTGGACCCTTGGGTCAGTCGACTAAAAGCTTCTGTTTTGGGTTTTGCCTTGTTCCAGCAAGTTTTTAGTCGACTGGGGGTGAGGTCCAATCGACTGGGGCCCTGTGTGGGTGTTTGGTGTTTGTTTGGTGGTTTTGTGGTTGGGTTTTGATTTTCGATTGGTGTCCTATGGTATTCAATTGATTAATTTATTGGAATTACTTGATTCAAATACCTGTGGATTCCTTTTGGGGCTTGGTTAATGGCGTTGTGGTTTTAGGAATCGTGTGGTGGCCCCGGGTGTTTCTGTGATGTTGTCCTCGGGTGTAACGCGCATGATTGGTTTAGGGTTTGTGGCACGGTTGTGTGACTGCTGGTTATGTGTGCGACGTGTGGGTTTGCGGTTTGGTCAAAGATGGGGTTCTTGTGAGAATCGTTCTGTGGGAGGTTCTAGTGTTGATTTTCAATTTAGGTGTTGGTTGTCCCTGTGTGTGGACGAGTTCCCAGTTTGTGGATGGTCGATCGTTCGGTTATCAAATGACGGGTGTGTGGCATGTGATATCTTATTGCGTTATATGGTTATGCGCATTTATAACTGTTTATTCATGTATTGATTACATGGCATGATATCTTATGTGTATCGTGGTTATATGCTGTAGAACTCAGAGTTTTATTAGGCATGGATGCGATGAATCTGTGGGACACATACATGTGGAGTATGTGGTATGTTATATGGATTTAAATCCTGATTATGTTATGCATAGAAATGTTCGGTGTTATCCCGTAATTTTTGGTGTTATCCCGTAATTTCAGTATTATCCTGTAATATGCGGTGTTATCCCGTGGTATGCGATTTTATCCCGTAGTTTACGATTTTATCCCGTGGTATAATCCGTGGTCGGCGGCTCCATCCCATGGCTTACGATAAGGTTTGTGGTTTTATCCCGTGGTCTGATTTACGATTTTATCCCGTGGTGTGCGGTCTTATCCCGTGGTGTCCCGTGGTGTGCGGTCTTATCCCGTGGTTTGGTCTATGATTTTATCCCATAATATACGAATTTATCCCGGGAATGTATGTTTATGTAGGGGTCTTTGTCTCAGTGTTAGGACTGTGGTTGCGGCGTGTGAAGACCGGTTGTATGTATCATGGATTGCATGAATTGCATTATGGGACGAATAGACTAGTTTTTAAATTATTTTAAGAGTCGCGTGTATCGTGATCTAAAAACTGTTTTCAATGCTCCGGTGAGAGTCAAAAACATGGTTTGTATTCTCGTTTTCCCGTTTGCATGTGAAAACTATTTTCAAGGCTTGAAAGGGAGTCTAAACCTGCACTTCAATTTCCTAGCATATTTTATTTATATTGCATGCTTGTCTAGTTTTTGATGAGCTTTGGCTCACGGTGTGAGATTTTTTTTTCTTCAAGTACCGGTCACGCTGGTTGATCAGGAGGTGCCGAAGGAGGTGAAAGAATGTAGTCTTCCTTTTTGTTAGTTTTGGTACATATATGTTGTAACATGTTTTTCTTAGCGTTGGAGCCTTGTAATGTATGACGTTTGGCGTTTATATACAATGCATATATGGTTTACTTTGAGAGTATATTCTCAGGTTTGGTGTATGTTTGGTTGTTTATGAGTGTTTCACGTGGTCCGAAGTTTGAGGCGTGACAACTTGGTATCAGAGCTTTGGGTTCGGATACCTATGAGCCATGGGAAGAGGGTGCGTTCCCGTGTGAGGTTGATTGCATGTACTTGACTACATGTGTTTAGATGTTTGATAATATGAACGTGATAGCATGTGAGTCATACATGAATGATGTGTATATGTGAGCATGGGGGTTGAATCTTAGAAGTGATAGTCCTACCTTTAGGCGTTTGGGTTAACAAACTTGGGAGCCAAGTTAGAAACGCGTTTAGCTGACGTGATTTATAGCAGTGAGTCCGAGTAGATTATCCATATTGACATGTTATTCTTGTTGGTTCTCCTTGGTATGTGAGGTTATCTAGCATAAACCTATGTGGCTATGTGTTAGCATGCTTATGTGGTTAAGCATTTATGTTCATGCTATGTGCTACACCTTATATGTCGTTTTCTTTCATATAGACGCAATGTCGGCGAGACGAGGGCGAGGCCGTGGTCGAGGCCGTGGCTGTACTGTTGGCCAATGGGATGTTCCTATCCATGATGCTGGGGATACAAATGCTCCCCAAGGACCTGTTGGCATGGTAGAGTTGTTGCATGCGCTGGTGGGTTCCATCGGCCAGCTGGTTGAGACCTCTAGAGGTGAGGCTGTTATGGAGAGGGTGCCTGAGGCGAGGGCTACTGTGGCGATGCGGGAGTTTAGGCGCATAGATCCGCCTACTTTTATTGGAGATCCTGATCCTATTGTGGCGACGGAGTGGCTGGAGTTGGTGACACGGATCCTTGACACACTGCAGATTGTGAAGGATGAGTTACAAGTTTCTTTTGCCACCTTTCAACTGAGGGGTGCTGCTCACGCTTGGTGTAAATATACCAGAACTATTGCGGGAGTTACTTGGGCAGCTTTTACATAAGTGTTTCTAGAGAAATACTTCCCAGTTTCGAGGAGAGATTTGTACATGGAGGAGTTCTACACTGTTACCCAGGGGGCGATGGACGTCATGCAGTATGACTCCAGGTTCACGTGCTTATCCTGGTTTGCACCTGAGTTGGTGAGCACAGACGAGCTGCGTTCTATGAGGTTTGAGCGGGGTATGAGACCGGCAATCAGACAGCGTGTGGTAGCGATGGGGATTCGTGTGTTCACAGAGCTGATAGAGGCAGCGGTGAGGGTGGAGAACACCATGATGGAGATTTGAGCTTCTAGGGAGGCCAGGATACCACAGGGTGGAGTAAAGGCGCTGACAGTTGGGCGTTCCAACAAGAGATAGAGGTCCTCTGGTCCCAGCTTTCATCCATCTGGATCACAGCAGTTCTCTACACCATGACCATCAGTGGCATTGCCAGGGAGGCCCGAGCAGAGGGAGGTCAGATATTTTCGATGTTGATAGCCAGGGCATCGTGTACCAGATTACCTGCAGCCGAGGCAGTCTAAGGACCCACAATTGAGGCAGGCTCAAAGTTCCATACAGGATCAGTCGCAGGGGAGGGAGTTGCCCGTTTGTTACATATGTGGTCAGACTGGACACATCCGTAGGACTTGTCCCCAGAGGGAGGATGCGCCGAGCATGGATGGTACACTAGTGGGTTCGTATGCGCAGGGTCGACACAGCCTTCAGCAGTACAGACTTCCCAGATTGCAGGTGGGAGTACATCAGTTCAATCGGTGTGGCAGCCGATAGCGCTGAGTTATGGTGGACAAGACAGAGTGGGATTGCCCTGAGTGTATTCTCTTGCAGCTCGCGGTTCATCTAGGACACCGGTCGTGCCGAAGGATGCTGATATGTCTTCAACGAGTAGAGGTACATTCTGAGTATGCAGGCTTTGGGTTAGTTCATCATTGCATCTGTTTGGGGTTGGTTATGGATCCCGCCGATGGTGTGATGTGTTAAGGCAGTGATTGGTGAGCTTGTGAGGTTGGGAATGTTGTAGATCCTGTGTCTGTGAGATAATTGGCCATTGTTTAGAATGCCTGACCTTATTTGACTATATCCTAGGAATGGATTGGCTGACCATCTCGTGTACCTGTGTTGATTGTGGTCACCGGGTTGTCTCTGTTGATCTTGAGTTGAATTTTGAGAGAAAAATTCCTTTAAGGGGGTAGAGTTGTGAGACCCTGACCCGTTTTCTTTTTTTGGTATTTTCGGACGCACGTTTCGTGTTTTCGTTTAAGCATGTTTTTACTGCTTTTGATGCATGATTGGGCTTAGATATGCATGCAAAGTAGGTTTCGGGGGCCGTGGGTTGTTGTGGCACAATTCTCGAAAAATTTTAAAAATATATATTTTGGAGGCCTATAAATATTGGGAGTTAGATATTTTCATAAAGATATTTTTCAAAACTTAGCTCTTAAGCTTCCTATTTTTTCTTTGCCTTCTCTCTAAGTTCTCGGGGGCCTAAAGCTCGATTTTCAACAATCCAACAGCGGATCCTTGCTTTTGGCGTCGTGGGCTTCACAACCATCCGGTCAGATTTTGATTCTGGCGAGGCTCAATTTTGCGCGTGGATCGAGGTGGTTCGAGACGTCGAGTTTTAAACTCATCGAGGTATGATTCTAGACTTATATGTTTTATAAGGGTGCTACATGTAATCGTGTGCGTTTTTATCGGTTAGATCGTTGTAGATCTGAGTTTGTGTTAAACTTGGATTTTTGGGTTAAAAATCATTTTTCGGCGATTTCGGTGGATGAAATCGCGTTCCAAGAGTTTCTTTTGAGGCTTTAGTGTCGAGTTTAGATGTGTGGATGTCCGAGAGTGTTGTATAGGAGTTTTGAGGCTTCGATTCAAGGGTTTGGGAGTTAAAATCATGGTTTAAAAACAAGTCCCGAGAGAGGTCAGTCGACTGGATCGAGTTTTTGGGAGGTTAATCGACTGGATCATCATGATCAGTCGGCTGGATCATCATGATCAGTCAACTGGATTGAGTTTTTGGGAGGTCAATCGACTGGATCATCATGATCAGTCGACTGGATCGAGTTTTTGGGAGGTCAGTCGACTGGACCCTTGGGTCAGTCGACTGCAAAGATTCTATTTTGGGTTTTGGCTTGTTCCAACAAGTTTTCAGTCAATTGGAGGTGAGGTCCAGTCAACTGGGGCCCTGTGTGGGTGTTTGGTGTTTGTTTGGTGGTTTTGTGGTTGGGTTTTGGTTTCTGATTAGTGTCATATGGTATTCAATTGATTAATTTATGAGAATTACTTGATTCAAATACATGTGGATTCTTTTTGGGGTTTGGTTAATGGTGTGGTGGTTTCAGGAGTCATGTGGTGGCCCCGAGTGTTTCTGTGATGCTGTCCTCGGGTGTGACGAGCATGGTTGGTTTAAGGTTTGTGGCACGGTTGTGTGAGTGCTGGTTATGTACACGACGTATGGGTTCGCGATTTGGTCAAAGATGGGGTTTTGGTGAGAATCGTTCTGTGGGAGGTTCTAGTGTTGATTTCTAGTTTAGGTGTTGGTTGTCCCTGTGTGTGGACGGGTTCCCGATTTGTGGATGGATTGTTCGGTTATCGAATGACGGGTGTGTGGCATGTGATGTCTTGTTGGGTTATATAGTTATGTGCATTTATAACTGTTTATTCATATATGGATTACATGGCATGATATCTTATGTGTATCGTGGTTACACGCTGTAGAACTCAGAGTTTTATTAGGCATGGATGTGATGGATCTGTGAGACACATACATGTAGAGTATGTGGTATGTTATATGCATTTAAATCCTGATTATGTTATGCATAGGAATGTTCGGTGTTATCCCGTAGTTTTTGGTGTTATCCCGTAATTTTTGGTGTTATCCCGTAATTTCAGTATTATCCTGTAATATGCGGCGTTATCCCGTGGTATGCGATTTTATCCCGTGGTTTACGATTTTATCCCGTGGTATAATTCGGGGTCGGCGGTTCCATCCTGTGGCTTACAGTAAGGTTTGCGATTTTATCCTGTGGTCTGGTTTACGATTTTGTCCCGTGATGTGTGGTCTTATCCCGCGGTGTACGATTTTACCCCGTGGTTTGGTCTATGATTTTATCCCATAGTATACGGTTTTATCCCAGGAATGTATGTTTATGTACGGGTCTTTGTCTCAGTGTTAGGACTGTGGTTGCGGCGTGTGAGGACCGGTTGTATGTATCATGGATTGCATGAATTGCATTATGGGATGGATAGACCAGTTTTCAAATTATTTTAAGAGTCGCGTGGATCGTGATCTAAAAACTGTTTTCAAGGCTCCGGTGAGAGAGTCAAAAACATGGTTTGTATTCTTGTTTTTCCGTTTGCATGTGAAAATTGTTTTCAAGGCTTGAAAGAGAGTCTAAACCTGCACTTCGATTTCCTAGCATGTTTTGTTTATATTGCATGCTTGTCTAGTTTCTGCTAGGTCTTGGCTCACGGTGTGGGATTTGTTTTTCTTCAAGTACCGGTCACGCTGGTTGATCTGGAGGTGCCAGATGAGGTGGAAGAATGTAATCTTCCTTTTTGTTAGTTTTGATACATATATGTTGTAACATGTTTTTTTCAGCATTGGAACCTTGTAATGTATGTCGTTTGGCATTTTTATACAATGTATGTATGGTTTACTTTGAGAGTGTATTCTCAGGTTGGGTGTATGCTTGGTTGTTTATGAATGTTTCATGTGACCCGTAGTTTGGGGCGTGACAACCAACCTTAGGTTGGGCAAACGGGGTACTTAACACCTTTTCCGATTCGTACCTTAGCCCCCGAATCCTCTTTCTCTAGTTAAGCATTTTAAATATCAGTAGCCATTTTTATTTTTCTTAATTTTTCTCAAAAACTAAGTAGCGACTCTATTTTCAACAAAAAAGAATTTTCAAAATTCGGCTTTCAAGGTTTAAATAATTTTTAAACATTTTTGAATTCTCTTATTTTTAAATATCTTTTTTAAATCCCAAAATTTCGGTGCCACAGTCGTCAGAGGGGATTATATCCCAGTTGACTACACTGGGCATTCTGCAGCAGAATGTTGTAGCAGAAAGAAAGAATATGACTCTTATTGAGATGGTAAGGTCCATGATGAGTTATTCCAATTTATCCGATTCGTTTTAGGAACTTGCATTAGAGACAGTAGCTTATATTCTAAATTTGATAACTTCTAAGTCAATATATTCTACTCGCACAAAATTGTGGGCCGAGCACAAGCCTAGTCTGAGACAGATTTAGATTTAAGGGTATCCAACACAAGTGCTGAAAAGAATTATTATTAGCACTAATGCCTAATTTTTGAAAGAGAATTATATTATGAACTACAGACCCAAAAGTAAAATTATTCTAGAAGAATTGAGAGAAAATACTAGTAGAACGAAAGAGAAATCACCAGTCATTGATATCACATTGCCTCGTCGTAGTGAGAGAATTATCGAGATAGGTACAAATCCTGAACCAGATCAAGGTGCTTCCATTAACATGCCAGATGTGCATGTGGGTAATGGCGCACAAGGTTCAAATTCTACTCGTTGTGTTGCTGCTAGTACACAGACGCAAGTAGTGCCATGTTGTAGTGGAAAAGTTGTTCGTCAGCCCAATCGGTATATGTTCTAGATAGAGTCTTTTGTCAGGATCCAAGTAAAACTAGATCCCGAATCTTGGCTCCACAACGAAGTAGTCCAAGACAAAGATGCAGATCTTTAGTAAAAGGCTATGAATTCTTAGATGGAATCTATGTATTCCAATCAGGTCTAGAAATTTGTATAACTACCCGTAGAGATAAAACCCATTGGATGCAAGTGGATCTATAAGAAAAAGAGAGGAGCAGACGAAAAAGAAAAAACCTTCAAAGTGAGGCGTGTTGCAAAGGAGTTCACTCAGAAAGAAGAGATTGACTATGAAGAAATTTTTTCTCTGGTGGCATGCTTAGGTCTATCCGAATTCTCTTATCAATTGTGGCTCATTTCGATTACGAAATTTAGCAAATGGATATCAAGACAGCTTTTCTTAATGAAAGTTTTGATGAGTATATCTATATAGTACAACTAGACAATTTTATAGCAAGGGCTAGGAGCACATGTTGTGCACGCTTAAGAGATCCATCTATGGATTTAAACAAGCATCTAGGTCTTAAAATTCTCGGTTTGATCAAGACACTAAATCTTATAATTTTGATCAAAGTCCAGATGAGTCTTGTGTATACAAGAAGCGCAACGAAAGCGTGGTGATTTTTCTAATACTTTATGTAAATGATATCTTGCTCATCAGAAACGATGTAGGGGTGTTATCTTCTGTTAAAGTATGGTTATCTGGGCAGTTCGATATAAAGGACGTGAAAGAAGGCAGTCACACACTCAGGATCAAGCTTATGCGAGATCAAAAATAGAAGATGTTGGGCTTATCACAAGCAAATTATATCGATGACATCCTTACTTGTTTTAGCATGCTAGATTCCAAGAAATGGTTTTTCCCTTTCAGACATAAAATCACTCTATCCAAACATTAGTATCCTAAGACACCTATGAGATAGAGAAAATGAAGGCAGTTCCTTATACTTTGACAACTGAAAGCCTAATATATGCTATGCTTTGTACTAGACTTAATATCTTCTTTGTCGTTGGCATGATTAGTAGATATTAGTCTAACCTAAGACAAAAGCACTAGACTGTAGTAAAGAATATAATCACGTACTTGAAAATGACTAAGGATTATATGTTGATTTACTAGGCAAATAGTCTAGTACCTTTAGGGTACACAGACTCGAACTTCTAGTTCGACAAATATTCCCGTAAGTCTACCTCAGGATATGTGTTTATCCTAAAAGATGTAGTCATAATTTAGAGGAGTATCAAGCAGTCCTGCATTGCTGATTCCACCATGAAGGCCGAGTATGTGATAGCTTCTGAAGCAGCTAAGGAAGCCATTTGGCTCAGAAACTTTTTGTTGGATCTAGATGTGTGCCTTTAATTCATTCAGCTATTATACTTTATTGTGATAATAGCAGAACAGTTGCAAATTTGAAAGAACCAAGAGTCCACAAGAAAGGAAATGAGCGTAAGTTTCACCTAATACGAGAAATTGTACAAAATGGTGATATTGCTATGACCAAGATTGTATCAGGAGATAACCTTGTATATTCTTTTACAAAGAGCCTACCGGCTAAAATTTTTAATAGTCATGTAAAGGCATTGGATTCAGATGTATAGCAGTATGATTTTGAGTATAAGTGAAATATTGTCAATGTTGTTTACTAAAAATCATGAATTTTATTTGATTTTAGTATTTAATTTTATTTTTAATAAAATTGTTTATTCATTTTATGATAATCTTAACGAACAACGTATGCAATATCATTTCTTTAATATTATGCATGGTTATCCTTTATTCTGTACAGTATTTAATCTAGTGTATAGAGTATGACTTGCACACAGAAGACCAGATTATAGGTTCTTACAGAATATAAGTTTACGGTTTACAGTTTAAATAGAATTGGACAAACTATCGGTACAACTGCAGTATAGAGTTTTAGTAGACATGTCTTAAGTATATCTTGGTTACGAAAAATAGATAATAGCGTCGTCTATTATTCTAACTCCCTGTGTTGATACACTTTGTATATATTGAACAAGATCACATTTGGGTAACACTACTACATTAATTGTAACATATCTCGATTTTTAATCGAGATCTTATTGAATCGATCTCGGTTACAAATTGAGATCTTTCCGAGTGAGATTAAAGAATGGGTACTTTTAATCTCGATCACAAATCGAGATAACAACTGTTTTTAATCTCGGTCAACAACTGAGACAAAAAGAATTGTAATCTCAGCAAAAAAGCGAGACAAAACTATCCAAAATCGAGAAAAAAAAATTTAATCTCAGTAAAAAATTCGAGACCAAAACAATCCAAAACCAATATAAAAATAATTTTAATCTCGGTAAAAAATCGAGACCGAAAAGATCCAAAACCAAGATAAATATACGTTTAATCTCGGTCAAAAATCGAGATAATCAATACTTTTAATCTCAGTCAGAAATCATGATACAAAGCACTTTTAATCTCTGTCAAAAATCGAGATAAAATATATACAACCTGCATTTAAACTATTAGCTTTTGCAATAGCATCATAGCAACACACCAAAAGTTATAACACAACCAAAAGCTGTAAGAACTGTACACAACCAATCTAATATAACACTAGCTATAATATGAGTGCAGCAAAAGATGTACACAACCAATTCAGTATACACAACTGAACTTGACTCAACATTTTCATCACAGATATTACCAATCAATTACACACATCATATATAAGAAACGCTAAAAAGCTCACATATTTCATAATATAACTCGTGCATATTCCAAATTAAGATTAAAAAAAATATTGTTCAATATACTTCAGTTCACACCACATTTAAAGCTCCCCAAAAAGATCACCATCTTGTAGGGGAGAAAAATTCCCACAATAGAGTCTAAAAATGGCTAAAAAATGCCCACAAAAAGTTTAAAAATAGCTAAGAATATGCGTGAAAAAAGCCACATAAAAGAGTTGCCAATTGAGTGGGCAAGAAAGCTAGCCTTCCATTATGGAAGGCCAGAGGCTCTGGGTATATTTATGTTGGCATTCTTCGCTGGTCACCACATAAGCTTCCTGCCATACGCAATTCATATATAAATAATTTTGCTAAAAAAAATAATATTATGCATGAAATTAACTCCAAGATATGTAATTTAAATGATTTTGTTATAAGAAGAATACCTTGCAAAGTAGAACTCATATATTATTTAAATTGAAATTGATCCATTCAACTCGCACTTTATCAAGTTCGACTTATGTGTAAAAATTTTATACATTGAACTGCAAAAGTTCATGTAAAAATTAAAAATAAAAATAGTTAACAACAAATTGTATTAGTATACTAATTACAAATACCGCTAGGAAGTAAAAAATTAAACTTACATCTGGTTTTCTTAAAATGCTCATATATTTAATCAAATCTTTCATGAACCTCATTATAAAAAATTCACATTCCACATTTGTAGGTTGTCGGGGACACTATATATACAAGAATAATTTTAGTTTTATTTTATAAATTACTGCTGAAACATTCAAATATTAAATAAAATTAATACCTGAACTACTTTTCAAATTGGACTTATCCTCCTCCTGTTCTTTGTAGTTTCGTAAATTTTGAGAGCACTTAACAAAAATAACATTTTAACTAATCAATAAATAAACAAAAAGGTTTTAACTATGATGTACAAAAATCTCCAAACTTACGTGCTTGTTATAATTTTAAGACTTGAGTTGATTTCATTGTGAAGTGAGTCAAAATAGTACACTGTTATCAATGACGGATCAATAACTAATAATATCCAATGGTACCTAAATTTGAACAAGTCACATTCTACTTCAAATTGAGCATAGCCCTTTCGGCTAAGTCTATGATTGTACAATAGTTTTTTTCGTCTCTCCCTCTGCAGCTCACGTAGTGTCTTTAAATTCATAACATAAAACGATAAGTTTAGGTTCATAATAGTGTATTGAGTAAAAAAATTACCTAAATGAGTACCTGAAATTCTTCTGTAAGTCTATCTTTAATAAACAAATCCCAATGTCTTTGTTCAATAAATCCATACATAGTTGGTGACTTGGAAATGAGTTCCAAATTTTAATTGGTGTCAAGTATGATCTTCGTAAATTTTTCTTAAATGTCTTCCATTTCTCGCCTATTGTCATTATTGCGTTCTTTTTACTTCTTGGATCCACATCGTATGCCAACTAAGAATTTATAATAAGAATTAGAAAATAAAAAGTTGAATAGCTTAAAACAATAAATTAAGTTTTGCATCCCTCCACACAACTCCATATTTTCTCTTTCAATTCCGTTGGAACCTTATGCTAATCATTATAAAATATTTGAACCATTGTGCGTACCAAAACTCCAAGATAGCTAATATACTTCTTTGCAACATTTTCTATTGGTTGGCCCTTTTCATTATACTCAACGGTTTACCGTATACCGAAACTCCTATTCTTCATAATATCTGGTAGGGTCGTTGAACCTCTTCCCTTTCTTTTATTACATTTTTCTTTTACTACTGATAGCCCAGCATCCTCATTACTAGGCTGGTCACGAGAAGAAGCCATACTACAAATAATTTGAAATTCATAGGAAGATAACATGTGAAATAAAGCAACAAATGTAACAATATTTACCGGTCTATTTTCTATTTCATGCACTTTAAGCTCCTCACTTACTGCTTAAGACGTAGGGACTCTTTCCAGCTTAGTCAAACATAATATGTATAGCTGTAAACGATGGGAAAGAATTGTAGAAGCAATAACTAAACCAATGAATACGTGCTGGGGAAGATGTAGTAATACATTCCTTGAGGTTTGGATGTAGTAATAAACGTGCTGGGTCACCTGGCCTTATACCCCTGCTTGGATTTAACAGGGGAGGTTTTTCTCCATTTCAAAGAACAGAAAAGGAAGCTGAATAGACACAGTAGTAAACCAAGTCAATCCAGTTTCTATCAAATTTTAAATACAGTAGAGTATTAACAAGAAAATCCCAAGAAATCTGTCTACCGGGGACAGAAGTAGATTGACAAAGACTGATCAAAGTATCTAAAAAGGCTCTCAAACTACAAACAGGAATTCTGTACAGAATTTTATAATTGACATTGCAAAGACCCAAAGGTTTGAAGTTTTTTTTATCTATTCAAGATTCTCCAACTTGGGGATGAAGGCAATAAGAGTTATATTAACTGAAGCTGGAAAGGACAATGTTGATGCTAGAGTTATTTTCTATATTACTAATCAAATGTTTAAGAGGCAAAAACCACATACTAAAACAAACATAAAACGCCCCAAATTCAGTATAAGTAAGCTTAGTTTTCTAAAGTTTACTTGCTGTAACTTGTAAAGCACAATTTGATTATGTAGGATTGTTGCCACTGTCAAATAACTGCTATTTTGTATGGGGGTTGGTAAAAGAAAATTTGATTATTTAGGAAATGGGAGAATGTACGTGTATGTAGATTCTTCTCTAACAAAGACATAAGAAAAAACTAGGGCCACCGGAAAATAATGCCGAATTATAATAATCAAAACCCACCAACAAATCACATATAGTATAAACCATAAAAGGCTGGCTGTTGATTTTATAGATAGACTGCTTTTTAGATTTTGGAATGGTTCACTCTATAAGAGTGCTGTTATTGATTTTCTGGATAGACTGCTATTTAGTTTTTGGAACCGTTCACTGTATAAGAGTGCTGTTATTGACATGGAAAATCTAATGGACCAATCTAAAACAAAATCTAATGGACACAGGTTATGAGTTGTTCCATCACGTTCGTGCAACAAACCAAACTGAAGACTATAATTACTAGGTTTATTGATTCTGTAAATTTGGTTAATGGAGTTCCTACAAATTAAGAAGATACCAAGGGTAGACAAAATAAAATGGAGAAAAAAAATAGTTTTAAATCATTCAACCGAAACGACAAAAAATAGTTTTAAAACTAAAAACTTGTTTTCTCGAACATAAATCACGTTTTTATGCATTTTTACACGGTGAAACATCATAAGATTACATATAGTACCCTTATACAGCAGTAGAATCTGAGATCCTACCTCGTTGAGTCTAAAACTCGACGCCTCGTTCTAAAAACACAATGTCTCGATCCGCGTGCAAAATCGAGTTTCGTCAGAATTGAATTTCGTCCGGATGGATGAGTAGAGCACAATACCTATACCAAGGATCGGCTGTTGATCCGTCAAAAACTAAGCCCCGGGCCCCCGAGAAGTTAGGGAGAAGGTGGAGAGGGAAAAAAAAAACTTAAGAGCTAAGTTTTGAAAAATATCTTTTTAAAAATATCTAACTCCTAATATTTATAGGTCTCCAAAATATCTTTATTTTTTGAATTTTTGAAATTCGCATTGTAACTCCCGGTAGCCCCCGGAACCAAACCTGCATTCTTATTTAAACCAAAACAAGTATCAAAACACATATACGCATATTAAAGCAAAAATACTGAAAAGGCATCAAAACACCAAAAATGCATATATAAACAAAATGAAACGGTACAGGGTCTCACAACTCTCCCCTCTTAAGGAATTTTGCCCCCGAAATTCACTACAAAGTCACGAGGTAAACAGATCAGGATATCTAGCACGCACCCACAGCTC
Organism: Heliamphora exappendiculata; assembly: GCA_034768845.1. NCBI lineage: Eukaryota > Viridiplantae > Streptophyta > Magnoliopsida > Ericales > Sarraceniaceae > Heliamphora > Heliamphora exappendiculata. The sequence goes on along the minus strand of JAOTRH010156365.1, from coordinate 4,629 downwards.
AGCCCAATCTAACACATGCGAAGGATCGGGCTCGTACCTCCGAAGCATAGAAACGTGAAAGATGTTGTACACAAATGCTAACGAAGGTGGCATAGCCAGGCGGTATGCTACCACGCCAATCCATTCTAGGATCTCAAAAAGTCTAATAAATCGTGGTGATAGCTTCCCGCTGCGGCCAAACCTCATCAAGCCTCTGCGTGGAGAGACCTTCAAAAACACATGATCTCCCACTGCAAACTCTAACGGTCTCCTCCTCTAATCATCATAACTCTTCTAGCGGCTCTAAGCTGTCATCAGACACTGACGAATCACAGCAATCTGCTCTGTCGTCTCCCGCACTAGGTCGGGTCCCAAAACAGTGGTCTCACCCTTCTCTGTCCAACACACGGCTGATCTACACGGACTACCATACAGAGCCTCATACGGTGCCATCTCAATACTGAACTGATAGCTGTTGTTGTATTCAAACTCTGCCAATGATAAATGATCCTCCCAAGAATCCCAAAAACCAAGCACGCAAACTCTCAACATATCCTCCAAAATCTGGATGGTCCTCTCAGACTGACCATCCGTCTATGGGTGGAAAGCTGTATTGAAATTCAAGCTCGTCCCCAAAGCCATCTGAAGACTCTGCCAAAAGCACAATGTAAAGCGCGGGTCTCGATCAGAAATAATAGTTATCGGTACTCCGTGTAGTCGGGCTATCTCCCGAACATACAACCTACCCAATCTGTCCACCGAATCCCGCAATCGAATGGGAAGAAAATGTGCTGACTTCGTTAGCTTATCAACCACAACCCAAACAGCATCATGTCCCGTCGGTGATCGAGGAAGTCTTGATCTAAAATCCATCGTGATATGCTCCCACTTCCACTCAGATACGAACAAAGGCTGCAATAATCCTCCCGGTCTCTGGTGTTCCACCTTTACTTACTGACAAGTAAGGCATCAAAAAACAAATCGGATCACGTCCCTCTTCATTCCCGTCCACCAGAACCGACGACGCAAGTCATGATACATCTTCGTGCCTCCCGGATGCACTGCAAGACGTGAATGATGGAACTCATGTAGAACCTCGGCACGGGACGACTCTGGCACGAACAGTCGCCCTATCAATTCAAACTCTAATTTGGGCCTACCGTCCATCTTGTTGTGTCCTTCCCACTAGCAATGCAATCCCGTATCATCTAAGCCTCCTGATTGGTCTACTGAGCCTCTAACACGTGTGCAACCAATGCGGGCTATAAAGCTACTGAATATATGGTCGCACCTGTCCCTGTCTCCCCGAGACACATATCAAACTCCCCAGCATCTCCAAGCATATCCCATTCCCGCATAGCCACAGAAGCTAACGAGACATGAGATCTCCTACTGAGCGAATTAGCTACGATATTTGCCTTTCTCGGATGGTACTGCAAATTAAAGTCGTAGTCTCCCTGTAGCTCCACCCAACGACGTTGGCGAAGATTCAAGTCCTTCTCTGAAAACAAGTATTTTAAGCTCTTGTGATCAGAGAAGACCTCGAAGTTCTCACTATACAAATAATGCCGCCATGTCTTCAAAGCGAAGACCACGGCTGCCAACTCCAAATCATGCATCGGGTAGTTCGTCTAATGTGTCTTCAGCTGTCGTGAGCCGTAGGCTACAACCTTGCCTCCTTACATCAAAACACAACCTAACCCATCATGTGATGCATCATAGTACATCGTATACCCCAAACCTCTCTCTGGAATGATCAGCACTGGCGCAATAGTCAATCTCCTCTTCAACTCCTAGAAACCTGGAAAGCTTGACTCACAGGACTCGCTCCACAAGAACATAACTCCCTTTCGCGTCAGACGCGTCATCGGTGCTGCCAACCTAGAAAAGTCCTTGACGAACCGTCAGTAATAGTCTGCCAAACCCAGAAAACTACAGATCTCAAAGACGTTCTTCGGTCGCTGCCAATCCATCACGGCGTCAGTCTTTTCCGAGTCCACTGATACCCCATCCTTCGATGCCATGTGCCCAAGGAATCTCACCTCTGACATCCAGAACTCGCACTTTTCGAACTTCGCATACAAGCGATGTTCTCTTGGAAGCTGCAAGACAACATGCAGATGCTCCTCATGCATGCTATTATCTGTTTCTCGTAACCAAGACATGCCTATTAAAATTCTGCGTCACAGTTGTACTGATGGTATATCTATTTCCATCTAAACTGTGAACGTAGAACTTATATTCTGCAAGAACCTAAAATCTGATCTTCTGTGTGGAAACCGTACTCTACACACCAGATTAAATACTATACAGAATTTTAGACATCCATGCATAACAAAAAAATAATATGCATACATTACCCATAAAGATACTCATAAAATAAAAAATTAATTTTATTAAAAATAAAATTAAATACTAAAAATATAATTTTCAGTATATCGACCCTAACAAAGCGTCTAGATGAAAGTATCAAATCCCTACAATCTGACTGGGGTGAGAAGTACCTCTTTGGAGAGTTTAAAGACTACTTCTCACCAAAAAAAATTACATCTTAGTTGAATGCACCTAGCACTCTATAACAGAATAGTGTAGTAGAAAGAAGAAATAGGACTCTAATGGAGATGGTAAGGTTCATAATGAGTTATTCAGGTTTACTCGATTTGTTTTGGGAACTCGCTTTAGAGACAACGTCTTACATTCTAAAAGGGAACGCGGTTAAATTAGAACCCATGACAGAAATCTGTTTCTTTGTAGGATATCCCAAGGGAACGAAGGGTGGTCTATTTTATTATTTTAAGGATCATAAGGTCATTGTTAGCACCAATACTCGATTTTTAAAAGAATATTATATTATGGACCACATGCTCACTAACAAAATTATTCTGGAAGAACTGAGAGAAAATACCAGTAGAATGGAAGAACAAGTCATTGATATTCCATTACCTCATCGTAGTGGGAGGATTATCGAAACAGATGCAAATCAAGAATAGGGTGCGGATGCATAGGGTTATGATTTTGCACAACGTGTTACTACTAGTGCACAGATACAGGTAGTGCATCGTCATAGAAGGAGGGTTGCTCATCAACCTAACTGATATTTATTCTTGGGAGAGTCTTTTGACAGGATCTTGACAGAACTAAATATCGAGCCCTGTAACTACAATGAAGCACTTCAAAACAATGGTGTAGATTTCTGGAAAAGGACTATGAATTCACAGATGGAATTTATGTATTCTAATGAAATCTGAGAACTTGTAGAACCACTCGAAGGGATAAAATCTATTGGATGAAAGTTGATCTACAAGAGAAGGAGAGAAGCAAATGAGAAGGTTGAAACCTTCAAAACTAGACTGGTTGCTAAATGGTTCACGCGAAAAGAAGGGATTGATTATAAGAAAACCTTTTTACTGGTAGTCATACTTAAGTCTATCTGGATTCTCTTATCCATTGCCTCATAATTCAATTACGAAATCTAAAAAATGGATGTCAAGATAACTTTCTTTAATAGAAGTCTTGATGAGTGTATCTATATGATATAACCAAACGAATTCATTGTAAAAGGCCAAGAGCACATGTTGTGCAAGCTTAAGAGATCCATTTATGGACTTAAGCAAGCATTGAGGTCTTGGAACACTCGGTTTGATCAAGCCATTAAATCTTATAGTTTTGATTAAAGTCCGAATTAGTCATGTGTGTACAAGAAGCATGACGAAAGCATGGTGATCTTCCTAGTACTTTATGTAGATAATATCCTGCTCATCGAAAATGATGTGGGGGCATTACCTGCGGTTAAAATATGGATATTTAGGTAGTTCGATATAAAAGACTTGGGAGAAGTCAGTCACATCCTTGAAATCAAGCTCGTGCGAGATCAAAAATAAAGAATGTTGGGCTTATCACAAGCAAAGTATATCGATGATATCTTTGCTCATTTTAGCATGAAGGATTCCAAGAAAGAATTTGTCCCTTTTAGGCACAGAATCACTCTATCCAAGAATCAGCGTCCTAAGACACCTGATGAGATAGAGAAGATGAAGGCAGGTCCTTATGCTTTAGCAGTAGGAAGTTCATGTATGCTATGCTCTGCACTAGACTCGACATCTGCTTTGCCGTTGGCATGGTTAGAAGATATCAGTATGACCCAGGATAAGAGCATTGAACTGCGATAAAAAATATAATCAAGTACCTGAACTGGACTAAGGATTATATCTTGGTTACCAGGCAGAACATCTAGTACCTTTGAAGTTTTCAGTTAGACATAGAGTTTATATCAGAAGACAACCTTGCAGATCATTTACAAAGAGCGTACCGGCTAAGACTTTTGATAGTCATATAGAGGGCATGAGAGTCAGATGTATGGCAGCTTAATTTTGAGTATAAGTGGAAGATTATTAGGGTTGGTATACTAAAAATTATGTTTTTAATATTTAATTTAATTTTAATAAAATTAATTTTTTATTTTATGAGAATCTTTATGAGTAATGTATGTGTATAATTTCTTTAATGTAATGTATGGATGCCCGATATTCTGTATAGTATTTAATCTGGTGTGTACAATACGGCTTATACAAAGAATTGAGATCTCATTTCTCAATACCTACTTGTCTCTCTCTCTCTTTCTCTCTCTCTCTCTCTCTCTCTCTCTCTCTC